>JXSR01S050557.1:75069-99947 GCA_000969725.1 Ophiothrix spiculata
AACTGAAATTAAATGTGAAAAAGTTACTTGATTTTAATTAAAAACAATCAAAACAGCACTAACTGACCAGCAGGGGAACTTTGGATGGATCACAATAGATTCACAAGATAAGCTAAATCAATGGGAAATAGGTTAAAAGCAAGATATATCACAATATCAAAATCCAAATGGGTAATATATATACAACACTACACAACATAAACACCGACATTTCGGGCAGTTAAAATTGTTATTTAACACTTTTAAGTGGTCAAGGTCCTCCACATGCCCGTTAGTGGTCAAGGGGAGGTCCATATGGACCCAACACTGAAAAGGCGCTTTCGTGAAGGAATTTTAGGTTGAAAATCTGGTCACAGGTAAAATATTTCAAAAGAACTAAAAACAAAGAAAACAAATTGAAAATCGGAAAAACCGTTTCAAAATGGCGGCCAAAACAAATGTTGCCGTGTCGCGTCAAAATTATTCCGCCAAAAATGTGAAAACTCACTTCCCATTGGAAATTTTGATAAAATTTGGCTCATATTTGCAGTATGTGAGTACAAATACATTCCTGAAACAAAATGTGAAAAAAGTTGTTCGGTTACGATTTTATGGGCAAAACAAATTTGAAGAGCGCCCTCGAAAATGCTTATTTATGCTAATTGGCATGGGAAATTCGAAAGGGTGGGTCCATTTGATTTTTTTTGCCACCAAGTGAAGGGTATGGTAAAGTTAGACAAATACATAGAAGGGCGATGAAAAATTAATTCGCGTTTTTGCGCTGACGCGCAAAAACAACATGTTGGGTCCATATGAACCCTCCCCCTTGACCACTTAAGTGTTAACAAGGAAGATAAAGACACAAAAAAGTCAACCTAACACAACATCAGTAGGAAAGCAAATATGCCTCAAAATTTTTTATTATTATATTAAGAATGTCTTCATCTCTAATAAATAGAGAGAGCAAATGAAAAGCCCATTGGGTCTATAAGTCCTTTAGGCGGTGTGGCTTCAATACGTAATATTTGAATTAGAAAAGAAAACATAGCAAATTCGTATTTTCATGGAGTTTTTTGACATTACACTTAGGTAACTCTTTTAAGGATTCTCTAAGAATAAGGGGAAACGGGAAAATGAGCACCAGACTAACCGTCAGAAACAAAAAAAGTTTGTCTTCTTCTAGCTTACGATGCAGTAATAAAAAATGTCTAATTTACCTCAAGGCAATAGAATATAAAATAAGTTACACATGGTAATAATACCCAACTTGAATACATTTTTTATATACTTTATTAACTAACCTGTCATAATTGTCAGTTTACACTGATCAAATTGCAGTAGGTTAACATTGGTTCTTTTTGACAAGAAAACACATCTTTATTCTAAGAGACCATTGTCTGTCATTCTGTATGCATGCATGCATTGCGCTTATAAAAAATAGACGAATGATAGACGAATGGTGCAAGACTGTGTTTGCTGTGTGGCTACTAAAGTAAGTTTTCAGATCAGACCGTAATATATGGATCCCGTGTAACTCCCTTCCCTGTAAATAATGAACAGTCCCTTCTTTTACACGCGTCATTCTATGTGCATTGCGTTCATTAAAAAAATGCTTTCTAATAGACGAATGGTGCAAGACTGCGATTGCTTTGTGGCTACTAAAGTAAGTTTTCAGATCAGACAGTAATTTCTCCCGTGTAACTCCCTCCCTCGTAAATAATGAACAGTCCCTCAGTATATAGTATTGCATAACAGCAGAGGAGGGTGGTCGTGGCAACTATTGCATGGTTGCCTTTCTTATCGTATACGATCCCCGGCTGCGTCGATGTGACTCATGTCCTATACCGCCTCTATAAGAAACATCGTGGGAAAATACAACTTACGGGATCGTGTGGGATTGCCGCTAAAATAATATTGCTAATCGGTAAAAAATATGATAACATATGTAAAAAGTGGGGTTCACGCGTGAACCCCAGCGGATTTAGGATAACATAATTATGCTAATTACGATAAGAACACTTTTGTAGTTTTTTGAGGAGAGGTAAAAATATGATCTTTGTAATTGTTTTCTTCAATACGTGAGTCACGTGACCCAATAGAAATACACGTAGATCGTTCCCTAAATTTGCGTTTTGGAAATCCCTCATCCCTAAATCTAGGATCTTCTGTGAATCGTGTCCGCCGCCGCCTGCATAACAGAAAGATTTACTGACATCATGCATCATGTACTACTAAAACTTGAAATATATGACGTAAATGTAATTTCTTGTTTGTCAAAAGATCTAAGAAGACTCATAGTGATGAATATGCTGAATCATGTAAATGCATTTAGAAATTCAATATATAGAGAAAGGGCACAGCAAAGGTATTTCATGTTCTTCTTCTGCCTTAAGAATGTAACTATATGGTGCTTGGGTTTATCAACTTTTAGTAAGTAAAATTTATTTCTGTTATTTTTGAAGTTAAAAAAAAATGAAAACAATGCAAAAAATCCTTAAAACTGTGATTTAAAAATGTGATAAATCTCAAAGCAATTACAATGTTTTTGTTATTCTTAGAATTGGATGAAGGCATCAATAAAATACGGGTTAAACATTAAAATAGAAACAAATAACGATCTTAAAATCAAACTAGTTGACAGTTTGACAGTTCAAAGTCGGTCAAATCAATAGTTACATTTAAGAACAGAGCGTTGCTGTAATATAACCATATCTGTTACATGTCAATTTTGATCCTGATAATTTTGATGTTTATAGGTTTATTCAATATCATGTCACTTAATTTGATCAATTTCAGACATATGGAAATTGTGTTATATGCAAAGGCTCTATGACAATGAACTTTCGATAAAATATTGGCTCTATGTTAAGTGTACATCATCATCTAATCAAATAATACAAGAGAAATAACATAATACCTTGTTTTGGAATCTCCAAATTGAGCATTATTGTACTGTATTTAGTAATCGCACTTAATAAGAAATACTCTGAAATTGTATGTATCAAACCACAATCTTAAAATTCCCTATGAGTATTATGGAACCAAGACACCGCATTGCAGGCTAAATTAACCAGGCTTGATTTAGTACTTTTGGACATTCTAATCAGACTGTTTCTTTTTTTCAAACACATTTTATTCACTTCATCATCACCATCCTTCGACTAGATACTTTTGCAAGAGGAACAATGTGAGACCAGTTTGAAAAAATCGGACACTTTTGAAATTTTAGACTCCCATAGGGCCAAACCCGTGACCTCTGATATGACCGTTCACTTTTTGGCTAAAACTCAAGAACCATATTTCTGAAATAAGTAAAAGTATACTTTTTCTGCTTCCTTGTGATGAGAGGAAGATGTTGGTATGGTTTTAAAAAGATTTGACCAATTTTGAAATTTCACCACTTGTTTTTTTGCAGCCATATTGTTTTATGCAAATAAACCAACTTTGACAAGCTTACATTTTCCTACATTTTGAATATGTTGTTCGGGAGGCCATCAACAGTAATTTCAACCAATAAATCTTGTGTTGCAATTTTGTCCAGGTATCCCTATGAATTTTCATAGATTGACTATAGTCTATTAAACCTATCATTTACTCACTAATTTAGAGCAAATTAATGTTAATCAGGATCAAATATGTGATTACTATTCTTCTTTTGTTATGTAGAGATCGTATCCTTTCACAAATTTTATGATTCATAGAGCACCCATATAATGCACTCTACGTACGTACACAGAAAACACAAGTTAGTCAGGGAGAACACTGCGAAACATCTGACTATGAAACACCAGTCAAATATACTAGCCAGTCATGTCTGACTAAGGAACACAAGTCAATTTTGGTTGTCTTATGAGACAGACTATAGCATATTTGATTGGTGTTTCTTAGTCAGATGTTTCGCGGTGTTCTCCTTGACTAACTTGTATTTTGATTGTAGTACACGTACCTGACACGAGACATATGACTCTTCTTTTATTGACTCAGATGGTTCGACTAAAATGGTTTTCAACTCAATTATAATCATTGCAAAGAAATATCGCAATGTCTATATTCCGATTTACTGGTTGAATAGGATGCCTTAGACTCAATATTTAATTTGAAACTCTTTGTATTTTTGTATGTGTGAAATTCCGGAAAAAAATATTGGAAATAGTGTCATGTTTTTCTGATATGACATTAAGAATAAAAATAGAATCGAGATTGTAAATCGAAAGGTCATGGCGAGTTATGATGATATCATTAGATGATCTACTTTAATCCAGACTTGTCATGATCAAGATTCCGTTTATGGCATGTAGCTTCTTCTAAGAACTTAGATAGAATGACCGTCTTATTAAAGGCGTGTGTTCCGACACCTTTCCAAAATCAAATTAGAGATTTTGATACCTCATGAAAGCTAATATTTTTTTCACATTTCCTGTACATTTTCAGGCTCACATTGTGTTTCGTTGAAGAGATATGGTCAAAATAGTGCTAAATTACTTAAATATTTTATTAACAAGAATAAATATCCTAAAGATTTCGTCATTTTCATTTTCCTGTAGCATTGATTAGGCTCAAGGTATGCGAATTTTAATTTTACAATTGCTATATGTAGGTAATGACCCATTAATTAAAAAAATTTGGAAATAGTTTATGTACATTTTGTCACCAGATTACCTGTCTTATGCTTGCTGACATAACTTATTGTTCATTTTTGTTTAAAATTATATACATGTTTTCAAATATTTATAAGTAGCATAAATTATCGGCTCTGTCTTAAATAAGTGTAACAAAAAGTTCATTACAATCCCAGTTAACCGCATTGCTTAGTTCAGCACATCCTATATATTTTTATACCAACGATAAGATCATCACATTATTAGCCTCTAAACCTCAATGCAGAACTCAAGTTGAATAAAATCAAATCATATTTATATTATTCGTAAAGGAACAGAGTATGGTAAACGCTAAGGGTTCTTATCTTATATTAAAAAAGGTCGATGTTTTTCTGAGAAAGAAAAACCAGCGCTTTATTAGTCAGATATTGTGTAAGAAAACAAACCTTTGACATGTAATTGCTGAATACAGCTCGTATCATGTTTAACCACCCTGTCTACCATGATCAGAATGCGCTTCAGATAGAAAAAACAGAGTGCCCATTGCAAGAAATTGAGCTTATTATTGTTAAATTAATTCTAAATAGTTCAAGAATTTAGAAAAAATAAAAATAAAAAGTCAGTGTTTTATAGTGGAAAGTGAAAAAAGTTCTAGCTGACGAGAAGACAAGAAGCATATTTGAAATGTTTTCCAAATTTGAAAACAAAAATGTACCAAGTCCTTTAAATCGTTAAAATCAGTGGATGTTTCATATTAGTTTGGTCTTTGGTTGTAATGGCACATCTTATATATGTAATATGTAAATTAAATACATTTTTGATATTTTGTAAGGACAATTTTAAGCCCTCTTTCAAAATATTAAAAACAATCATATGGTTTGCTAGATACAACTGAAACAAATTAACCTAACAACGGATACATGCCTCATGTAACTTGCTATTTGCATTTACAAGACCCCCTTTAATGACTCAAGCCTGGGGTGCAAATAAACAATATATTTTACTCAGATTTTTGAGTTATTAGCTCAAATATACTTTCAGATGAAACAATGTTTACAAGAACAATTAAATTCCCTTTTATGATATTGAATGACCTGTTAAGCTGGTATAATTATTGGTCTGATAGAGGCTTTCATTGCTCTCCTGAAGCCTCTGATTATTGTGCTGAAAAGAGAACAAACAAACTGTTTTGATTTTTTATAAATCATACTCATTGCCGAGATCAGGGTTTGATTCATTCCGTTTTTTACTTATTATAAACGTTTATACAGCAATGCAGAACTGCAAAATTATATTCATCAGTTTCAATAATTCAATTATACTGAAGGTACATTGCATTTGAAAATACCGTTATCGTATTATTGGGTTTCCTGAGCGTTGATTTTTAAAGTGCATTTTATCATCTTGGGGAGCGTTAACGAGATGTTATCTTTGCAAGCTCTAAAATACGGTGGGTCGCAGAACAATTTTGATTCTTGCCGAGTGCGGTTTTTAATCTTTTGTATACACTACAGTACAACGATCTTTTATTTTAACAGCATTTAGTATTAAAGCATGCTATAAGTTATTCATGTGGAGGTATTCGATATGCTATTTCGTGCTGTCACATTTTGTTAGTCAGACAAAACATTTTCGTTAATTTTTCTTAGGGATAGACTAATATCTTTTACTTAACTCTGGGTAAAATACAATATTATGTGTACAATAATTATTTACAAAACGATGTTAATATGTTGATCCTTCGAAATAATTTTTAAAAACTTGATATTGTTTAGAGAACTGATGACTGATTTGCATAAACAATAAAAATCAACATTGGCAATTTGTAGGAATCTGAATCTGTAAGAAACACATTTGTCTTTTCAAATTAAGAAAAATGCAGGAAAAAGGGTTATGACACTACAGTAGCAGTTGTAAAAACTGGCAATAAATCAATGATAATATTGTTAAGACGTGGAATTGAATATAACAAAGAAACACGACTTTTGGATAAGGATAGACTCGGCCGTTTTGCATCAATAAAACTTCCTATCTCCTTATTATAATTGCGCATTTCCTTACCTTGTTAATACCATTTCTGTTCCGCCTAATTCCAATGTTGTCCAACTTTGCTTGTTTTCTCATCCGAGCTGCGAATGGAAAGGAATATCCGTCTCTAGATATTACCGCAGCAAGGAAAGGAGCAAATGCCATGAATAGAATTGTTCCTATGGCAAACTGAAGTACTCGTTTTCGATGTCGCAAGAAAGCCATTGTTACTTTTCCATATTCTATGTATAGGCTATTGGTCAAGAAATGCACTACCAATTACCACAGCGGCAAAGAAAAGCTAGTTAGTTGTGCATTGCATTGATTTAAAATGAGTCTGTGATTGTCCCTTTTTAGGTACTTATGCTTATTTACAGACAATTGATTATTTTGTATATATACAGCTGAGTTAGCTTCCATCTGGTAGTATATCCATGGTAACCCAAATGTCGATTATTCATTAAATATAAAAGCCGAATTCTGTAGCAGCAATATCATATTTCCAAATACGTCATAGACCCAAGTTAGCTATAATCACGAAATCGCTGCCATGGCAGCGCCTGCTCAGTGGCTTGACATAGTGATAATTGGACCGGGAAGCGGGGGGTGCCGGGTTCGAATCCAGGGGGAAACCAGTGGTTTTTGACTTGCAAATTTCTGAGGAGATAGTTTTTAAACGAAGAAGTGGTCAAAAGGGTTAGGGTTAAGACATAGCATGGTACCCTTTACAGTTTTCTCAATTTGTCATTTCACCGAAGGCAAATTTCTAAACATCGTTGAACTTTATTGAACCGAGCTGACGCAGGTTGCTTCTTTATTTTTCAAAATAACATCTGATTAGGAACACAACGTGGTACTTATCCACCAATAGACCTGTCACTATACCTTATACTCAATAAGCCATTCTTGATTTTCTAGTTTTGAGTATTAACATTCACCTTTGAGTTGAGATGTACACATAGACTTGCCGTCAATTTTGTTACCTGAAATTAAATGTCACTCTTCGCCGGAAGTAATACTATCTTCAGCTGAAGGTGTCATGACTTTAAATGCATATTATAAATAACCATGGTCCAGGAATATAACGCTCTTGTTATGTCTTTACAATTATTTACTGATACCGTATACTGATTCCATACATTTAGCATAAAATTATATATCCGGTGGCATCACAGATCTATTATTATACACCATGGTAAAGATGACTTTATTCTCAATTGTTACTAATTGATATTTAAAGCACATTGTTTGTATGTTGCTTATAGTTTTAGATTAAAAGTGTTAAACTAATATACTTAATTACTAAAATGCTGATACACTATGTTTCATTAAATGTCGTTTAAAAGTTCAAACAATATTCTGAATACAAATTGAACGTCATCATTTTCCTGTAGAAGGCATCTATGGAGCTGACATGGTTGACATCACATTCAAACTAAAAATTTCTAAACAGGGGTATCAAGTATTATAAACGTTTATCAAATATATTTTGCAGATTATTTGGGAACAGGGTGTGTCGAAATAAGCCGAAATTAGCCTTTATTATGAACATTGACTACAGCACTAATAAAAAAGTTATTCCACGTCAAAGGTTTGTTTTCTCTCAAAATACCTGACTAATGAAAGAACTAGCACTGGTTTCTCCTTCTCACAATAAACATCGACCTATTTATTACACGAGTACCCTTAGCGATTTCTCTGTTCTTTTAAAAATATGAAATATTATTTGATCCCAACTTTGATTCTCAACTGAGATTTATAGATTAAAATGGGACGGTCTTAACTTCAGTGTGAAAAATAACTTGTGCTTAATTGTTTTTCCATAGGAGAGCAAATATAAATACAAAGATGCTACAATACGGTACAATGTTTTATTTTATTTTTTTATTTTTTTGAAACATTAACGTGTCGATAATAATTTGTGTTATATGGTGGGTATACGTTTATTGTTGAAGACGAAAATTAAAAACAATCATTATAACACATTTTATGAATTAATGGCAAATATTTCTGTCTGCAAGCAAGGGATGGAACAATTTGTGACCCCACTTCCGTGACCCCACTTTATTTTTGCCAATTTTACACCAATATCACAAAAAATATATTTTTACGCATTTTTGAAATCATCCGAGGTCATTAAGGGGATCTTAAGGGGATCGAAAGGTCAAAATATCAAAATGCTCCGATTGACTATTTTTGCCAATTTTGACCTGAAATTTGATATCAATGTACTTTAGGACATCCTAAGTAACATAGACATATTTCAGAGGTCATTTAATGGTCACTGCTGGGTCAAATTTGAACAAATTAAAAAATATATGAACAAATTAATATCTGCCAATTTGACCTTTCACCCCTTTTGACCCCCTTAAGACCCACTTAATGACCTCGGATGATTTATAATATGTGTTTATGTTGTTCAGGATGTCCTAAAGTACATCAATATCAAATTTTAGGTTAATCGGAGCATTTTGAGAATTTGACCTTTAACTCCTTTCGATCCCCTTAAGACCCCCTTAATGACCTTGGATGATTTCAAAAGTGCGTAAAAATATATTTTTTGTGATATTGGTGTAAAATTGGCAAAAATAAAGTGGGGTCACAAAAGTGGGGTCACGGAAGTGGGGTCACAAATTGTACCATCCCGCAAGCAAAGAGGTTAATACACGAAATCTTTTATAATGTATATAATGATTGAATTTAAAACTAGGACAGCTAATGATGTTTTATTCTAAACCTTTCAGCGCCTCATTTCAAATGTTGATTCACATTTTGTATTAAAAACACATTTACTTCATTGTTGCAAAATCGTTTGAAAAAATGACGAATTGAAAAACTGAAACAAGTTCCAAATTAAACATTTGAATATCTGATATCCTATTCTGTCAGCAACTTCGAGTACGAGAATTGTGTTCTTTAGTTGCAAGCCGGTAAATGTGATAAAGGTGATGAGAGGCAGTGTGTTGAAAACAATTATTACGTTAGGCGTACCACCTGAGGCAATAAAGGAGGAATTTTGTCAGGTGTCAAGTACTAAAGAGAGTGCTCAATTTGTTAATCATTAAACAAAATGTCATGTAAAAGGATACGGGCTCTACATAAAATAAGCAGCATACTATAATCACAACTTTAATTCTAATTTTGTCCATAAATTTGTTTTATATAATTTAGAGTACAAATTTAAAATAATTCATGAATTAGTAACATCTTCATATTTTTGTATTAGAACAACATTGTAGACACATTATTTGTGAGTTTGACGAGTACCAAATAAAATCAGGTTGCATTTTAGGCATTGATGACAACCTATTCTGTCAGAAAATTAGAGTACGAGAATTGATAGTGATAGTTCAGTACCAAAGCGATAAATGTGATGGCTCACCCCGAAAGGGAAGGCTTTGCATATGATATCAATTTTGATTTTTTCATTTCATCTGTTACAGCATTTTCTAAGCTTTGAAAATGACATCTTACTTGTTGAAATTGATCAAGGCGATCAAATTTTACTACAGAAAATCTGCTGTAAATTCTTATTATTTTCTTTATTTTTTGCTGCCTATTTTCACCTGTTTCTTGATAAGTGTTCTGTCGCAAAATCTCCCTTTTCAGGGTGAGTCATCACAAATGTGATATGGTGATGAGAGGCAGTGTGTTGAAAACAATTATTACGTAAGTCGTACCACCTGAGTCAATAAAGGAGGAAATTTGTCTGGTGTCAAGTACTAAGGAGAGTGCTCATATGATAATCATTAAATATATGAAAGCATACGGGCTCTACATAAAACAAGCAGCATACTTTAATCACAAATCTAATACTGATTGACATACATGTATTCTATATAATTGGGAGTGAAAATACCAGTATGAAACATTCATAGTTTATTATGTGGCAGCACTTTTATAAGATTCATAAACTGGAAAGATTAAATAACCCATGCAATATAGAGTAATGATATAGATCAAATTTGTATACCAATAAACTACAATATTAGTTGAGACAACCAGATATCTTTGACACAACTATATATCTTTGCAAATGTGATTCGCAATCCTGCTTATCACGTTGGTGATATGTATTTGCACATTATCCCCAACAACATTTTTAGCATAATTAGGATGCTTGAAATCTGTATTTTACGCTTTTAAATCTACCTCAAAAATTGACATTTTTTATATTTTCCTCTTTATATTAAAAACTATAGGATATCTACACTTTGAGATAATACATATGTAGGAATTTCCATTTTTGTTGACAGATCTGATTAGTGAAGACGCTAATGCACAACAACAGCACATTGTATTTTTTATATTTTCAAATTTAAAACAAAAGTCTGTGAAATATCGAATCTTTCTGTTCCTGCTTTTAAAAAATTAAATGTGACAAGATATTGAATAAACATCAACCTCATAATCTTTATTAAAACTGACAAGAAACTGAGATGATTGCATTACAACAGCACTCTGTTCATACTACAATTGATTTGACCGTCTTTGAACTGTAGATTAAGTCAAGCTATCAACTAGATTGACAGATATTTTTACTTCGATGACAGGTGCGTATTTTACCGTCTTAGTCAATAAGCATCTTTCTTAAAATTCAATTTTTGTTTTTCACAAATAGAATAATTATGAACGGTTACAATTAGAAAGATAATCTTTTGTTAATAGTTATAGCAATTACATTTTGCATATATTATAATACAAGCCAAGTCTTGTTCTTGGTGCTTTTGAAATTTTGATATAGCCAAAATGATAACAGCATTATCTTTTTTGAGGTATCAACAAGAATGCATACAAATGTCAGAAACGTATTTATTCATAATTCAAGAAAATAGTAAACATGCTTGATTAGTTTTTAATTTTAATAGATTGATTAATTTTAGAATAATATCAACAAAAGATAGATATCTATGTCCAAAACACATGTATTCAAAATTTAGCAAAACACGTAAGCGCGTATAGTGTAAAACAAAACAAGGATTGAGATTACTTTACTCAGTAATTTTACAGAAACCTTCACTTGAAAAGGTTAGTTTAAAATCTACCTGCAGATTAAATGCTTACAAACTCATATTTGTAATGAATGACCTAATCAGATTTTTACCTAATTCATTTGTGATACCCCTGAAGATAAGGTAAATTTGTAGATATTTTGAAAACAAAGAATTTTGATGTTTGTTCTAATTTTTTATTTTTTTATTTAAATTTTCAATCAATATTAGTTTCTGTATAATCTGTTTTCATCTATTGCAATGAGTATTGACATTTAGTTAAAAGTAAGGTACTGCATACAGACTTGCTGTCAGTTTTGTTAGCTCAAATTAAAAATCCTAATTCAGGTGATACCAAATTTTTGACAAAATTATATTTCAATTATTAAAACTGGCTCATAATGTTAATATGAATGGCAACGTACATCTGTTTATGTTTCAACATACATGTTCAAGTCAACTATCTAATGTATTTAAAATATATCTTATCAAGCATGCTGAGAACCATAAATGAAGAGTTGAATTGAAAGACGGCTTAAAGACTATTTTTTCAAAAAAGAGTTTTTGAGAGATTCTTACAGACGTTTAAGTTGTGCATCATCCTGGTAAAATAAATGAATTAAATCCCGAGAATGTTACTTTTATGCCCAAATATGGACATCATATGGCCATATTTAGGCATAAAAGGACATAATGCCCATATATGGTGGTCTAATGAGTTGTCCTGCAAAACGATTTACATCCATTTTCAACAAAAATCAATAGCCAATTAATAAAAAACTATTTGATGAATTATCTAAAATACAACTTATTTTTAAAGACATATTAGTAAAGAACTAGTTAAATCATTATCAGGAATGTTTGCGACATATTTTGATATCCTAGCAGCTTTTTTTACTCAAAAAGTGAAAAATGGATGTAAGCCGTTTTGCAAGTCAACTAACACTTCAAATACAAAACAGGAAATACCAAGGATTATAACATAAACACAGCTATAACAAGAATAGTCCTTAAAAAGGACAAATTCACGTTACCCCAGAGTAAAGGTCAAGATTGCACTGTTACCAAATGATCAATAATTATGCTTGCCATCATTCCTTGCTTCGTATCAATCATGCTTATATGGAATCATTTGTACAGAAAGTTATGTGATTATCATACTGGTGATTATTATAGTTTCCTATAAAATCGGTCTACTCCCAGAGTAAGTATTTATAAATGCATGCTTGGGTGCACGAAATAGCTCCTCCTTCCTCTTATTGCACAGCTATGTAATTGTAGGTATGGGTCAACCTGGGGATATGATCTGAAAAATTGGAATTGGGGAGTCCTTGCTACTAGTCAAAGGGTGCCGTATTAGGAGCATCCATCCCCACAAAATTTAAAAAAAGAGGTATTTCACAGGATTTGGCGATCGGTCTTTACCTGTTACATTATTAATTTAGAATGAAGAAAATCTTTGAAATATATAAAAAGAGATATTGATTAATGAGGCACATCCCAATAGTATACTTAGAAAACCCAAAGGAAGTAAAGTTCTCTTTTTTCAAGGACCATATTAGTAACGAAAACAATATTACAGTCCCCGGGAGTAGAGCAGACACGAAAAGTAATGTTGCTATATACCTGTATGTTTTGTTCTTAATATATTAAATTATAAGAGTCATTGAAAAGGGTGTCTGAAAATCTTGCCATTGAAAATCTTGAAGAAATGGGGGAGGCTATTATGTTTTACTTTAATTTTGTCATTGATTTTTCCAAAAAAGGTAACATTAATGAAAAATCATTGATAATATAGGTTTGAAAACCAAATTTATTTATTTATTCTTTCTTTAGGCTTCTTCCAAAATGAAGAACTCGCATGGTTAACGCTTTCTAACTTAAGCTAGGGGACCCAAATAGCCCCACACTTGATCCCTACTAGCTCTTAAAAATGTATGTCAGAAGTTTCAAAATCTATGCTTTGGGAGGTGGTGTTTTACATTTAAATTTTTGCAATATGATATTACCAGGGAATGTTTATCTAATAAATCAAAAGCAATTTTAAAAGCAGATTTATTTCTTTTAAAAGGATTTGACACACTTCAGTTCTATTGAGTTAACTGACCTAATGTTATTCGATTCACATAGAGGAATGATATTTAGCATTGGCCAATTACAATCACTGTTTCAATAAACAGTTTATTTGCAAGGTCATAAAACAATAGCCATGCCAAAAATCCAAAGTTCTCAATAAGGCCAGTGTTTGATCAACAACACATAAATGGCCACATGTTTTTAGTGGTGTTTATCTACAAAAGGCAGTCTCTTAACAGTTCTTGTGTACATATAGAAAGAGATTTGTTGTTGAAGAGACCATTGCTCAAATCAAAGACAGACTCACTACGTGAGAAAAAACATGAATTAGGAAATAAAAATATAGGAACTCTCTTGAAAAGCGGTCAAACAATCCAAAACTGTTGAATCCTTGAAAGCAAAATTTATCTCCAGCTATTTTTGGACACATATTGTGTAATACAAATGTTCATGTTTTTAAAAATCATTTTCCCCTTTCAATTTGGTCATTGTCTTGTGCTTTATGGTTCTTTTTGTTTTCACAACACAAAATACTGAGAGCCTTCGTGTGATAGAGGTTTGCCCAATATTTATATAAGTTGATCATAAAGTGCGCTCCGGAGTTAAAAAGTGGGTTGCATTTTTAACCGTGTTAAAGGATATCATTAGCTTCCATTTTTTTACAGTTTACATTGATAGTTAAATATAGGGTGTACATGTTTGACTTCACCTTCATTTAACAATCATCATTTCCCTATAGGCAGGCATCTATGAAGCAGACATCACATTCAAGCTAAACATTTCCAAACTGGGATATCTTGATTGAATTTGCTTGGGCATTGATGTTTATCTTTGACACTTATCAAATTTATTTTGAATTATGTTCCAACGCAATTGTTCAGGCATTGCTGAAAACATTATTTGATTACCCTTTTAAAGTTGAATGTTCTTTGTACAGAAATCATTGCAAAGCATTTTTGAACATTTCTATAAACATTCATTTTCCTTAATTCATCCATACCTAGATATCTTACAAGTACCACAATTTACATTGCAGTCCCTTCAATAATTTGTTTCGTGATGTAATGTGTGACAGAGCCCTTACAGTCATTATTGATTACATTTCTGTTTGTGTTTTCAATGATCAGATTCGTGTTATATTTATACCAAAAAGACGTACATGTACTTTGATACTAAATAAAAACCGTGCTATTAAAACAAAGTAATAAAGAAAATCCTGATTGCAACCAAACATAGGTGTTTTTCTAACCTAAATTCATATAAAGGTTAGCTGCATGAGTAGGTTAAAGAACAGTGTGCTTACTAATACCGTAATTCTCCACGAACTATATTTATCTCAAATTTTGGAAAGGAGTGGTTGATTTTGTTTTTATGTTTAGTATTATCATCAATAGCAATTATTGTAACAGGGTAAATGTTATTTGTTTAATAATACGTCTTGCTTTCTAAAATGTGCTCATTCAAAAGATTACTGAAATTAACATTTTTAACTGTTACCTTTCTACAGAATAAAAAAACACCTTACAATCTTTGCGTGTACTTTTCATAGATTTACTGGACAGTAAGAAAGTATGTAAACTATGCATTTTATAGTCCATGAATTGAATCGTTTGTTTCATTTTAATCGGTAGTGTACAACAAAAGTTGCGTCTTATGGGATATTTGGGTGGATTTTTGTCTGGCCCCATTTCACATTCCATGTTTACTCGTAAAGCAGGGGTGTTAAGTTAATCAGATAAATGACATTCATGTTTCTGATTCAACTTTTCTAAAGATAATATTTTCACTTAAAAAATGTTAAAAGCTGCCTTTAAATAGTCTGTAGTTTTCGTGCATTAGATAAATCACAAGTCAAAGAATGTTAGCAACCACATGTCTTTTTGATATTGTAAATGGTTTAACATCTAACATGAACATGTGATAGGATCTTTAGACGGTGACATAATAAGCAGACAGCTAAAAAGAGAATACCGTATCAAATAAACAAAAAAGAAATTCCCGTTTCATAAAAGTATAAATATTTTAATTAGCTGCACTCCAAAAAGTAGATATATACAATAGAAATCCCTAGCCGTTTCTAAAGCAAAAAGCTCCTCTTAAATAAAACATCGCAATTTCTTTTTGAATCGTCTCATTGACGTGTTTATCATTCTTGGGCAAGTACGGGCGTAAATATTAGAGTATCAACGTCAGCTCAGAGGAAATAACAATCAAGTCTATTTGACAAGAGTCCTATATAGTATTCATGATTTGAATCCCAATGTTACTTAAACACCAACAGTTGATTCCCAATTCAATGCATGTTTTATTGCCAAATGTTTGACGTAAAGCAGACATCTTTCACTCTTTGATTATTTATAGGCAAAGTGGTATAGAAGTTGCTTTTTATGAGATGCTTATCTGTGATTGCTATTTTTTCAGTATAACGTTCCTTTTTTTTTTGGGGGGGGGATATGTTGAAATTATTGTTACTCGTAGTTGATAGCAATCGTTAATCTTAACAACCTAATGTTATTTGAAGACCCTTAGAGGTCTGAATTGGCGCTATTGTCGATTTATAACTATTCGGCATAATTTCAAAATAATCAAAATAGAAGAATCTAATGAATGTGCACATTAACATTCTGGATAAATGACTCGCTCTGGTCGTGCGGTTAAATCAAAATGACCTCGACTGCTCAGATAAATCGGGTCAGAATTATATTATATCCAAGACATATAAAAGATATTTCTTAATCGTGAAAATATAAATGATTAACTGTATCTATGGATACTTTAATAATGGCGTGATTTAGTCATGCAGTACGAAGCAAGGGAAGATCCACTCAGCCAACTGGGTAAACTTGAAATGCAGTGAAATATATTGAATATATCACTCTTACCCCGATTCTGAAAACTGTATTACAAAACATTATCTACACTGACATGTAACTGGCAAAATGTATTTGACAGTGTCCTACCATGTATTTCCCAAAGATATTTAGTGTTTGTTGAATTCCTTTCTGTTACCATATAAAAGAGTAACCGTTTGTCGTTACTGCGTGTTCACTTTGGAACTGCTGTGTTATGTCAATGCTAGGCATGTCTTGGTGCCACAAGCACGGATGTATAAGTTGACGTGAAGTAGACATCTCTCCGCTCTTAAAGTGTTGATATTGCGAAGTATATAAAGGGAGTGTTTGTATGTGACGCTGGTTTGTAGTAGAAGTATGATTGCTGAACTAAGTAGGACAAACATTTGCCAACCATTTTGTCTGTACTAAACGATAAGCATTGCACATATTGTTGAGAGACCAATTATAGAAGTCTCACAAGTGTGATCTTGAATATAATACATGCTCAATATAACTCTCCAGCATATAACTCGTACCAGAAATTCCAAGCGGCAACGATGTGTGTCTGGATCATTCAGGTGAGATTTGAAATTTCTTCTGTCAATGTTATGTTATAAAAAACGTGACTTTGTATCAATTTCAAGATTTGTTATTCTACGAAACTAAATATGCTGAGTTTTTCTACGAAAGAAAATATACTGAGTTTAAATGTGTTTCTACTTTGCAGACTATACCTAGGGAGAAAAACAGGTTTGCCTGCAACGAGAAATTATTTTAATGTGTCCTATCTAGATGGGTGCTATGGACCATACGTAACATCACTAGGGTGGACACAAAATCAGTCTGTTGCATGGGACCCTGCAGGAGGGGGTAAAAGTCATTGCAGGGGGCAAATTTGAAAATTGGTCAAATCTTGTTCAAAATTTATTTCCATTTTGCTAAATTCAAACATTGAGGAGAATTAACAAAATCTAATTAAGTAAAAACACCAAGTATAATAAAATGAAATTTTATAACTTTGCATTTATTCCCTTAATATAAATTATTTTCACTAAATATAAATTATTTGCAAGCAGCCCTAAGATTATGCGATAAACGAAGCAAAGAATCATATTAAATAATCATATGCATACTCAAGCTAAAATTCCACCAATAACTTGCATTGAATATTGTTTGATCTAGCGACTAATCATATTAGGTACGCCATTAATTACAGAATAGGATGAGATTGCGGCTTTAAGATTGAATTCACCAAGAATGCACATGAATGATTTATTAGGGAAGGCTAAGTTCGTGTATATCAAGGGAACTTGTTTGACAGGTTTTGAAAATATAAATATAAATGTAAATCAAATTTATAGTGACGTATATCATGAATGTAAATGGATATAAAGAATGTCAATGAATGTAAATTTCTTATAGTAATTTTATATTTAGTAACGTGAAGTACTATATACATAGGAATTAATTTCCTTTCATCAAAATACACAGTGTTTGCAATTCCAAAGAAACTTTAAGATATATTTTTTGAAATCTAAGGCAATAAGCTTTATAAGATGTGTCATATAAGCTTGACAGATATGGCAACATGAATAAATTGTAAAGAACATAAATATAGGCCTCATCAATTATGTGCATACAGTAAATGGAAATTTCAGTTAAAATTGATAGAACGCTAAAATCCCTTTATAATCTATTGATGAAGAGTGATCTGCAACTCGGTAGCTGCCTATAGACACACTAATTCATTGAAGACGTCGAGCGACGACGTGACCTCTTTTAGCTTTTAGAAATATTTGTTATACTGTAGGTCAAAAAGCTCAAATTTAGATGTAGTTCAAATCATCCTTTCAAATTATATCTAAATCACACCAGTGTATAACAGTCAAGATACGTGTTATGAAATTACAAATGACTATTTAGATGTCAATGTTACGCACAACAATATATCGTTAAAAGCGCTAAATTTATTGTACACAAATTGTTGTTTATTTTATGTTTCCATTGATTTTGCTAGTATTGAAAGTCAGTATTATTATTTGTAATTCATCGGTTAGTATTTGAGCTACTAGCAATACTGTATATCGACAACATTAAATGGTCTGAATTGAATAAATTAAATGAGGGGGGGGGGGGTACTTAGTACAAAAATGATAACGGGGATGTTCCGCAAACTTGGGTAGCAAAATTAGGCTGTCTGGTATGCCAATGGGTCCTTTTTCTTTGCAAAATGTGGTATTTTGATGGGTCTGTTTTTCAACACCAAAATGGCACAAATTTTGGATTTTTTTCTAAATTTCAAACAAAAGTTACATTTCTATGCTAATTTTTTGCTTCTGATACAACCTGTATCAAAAGAAAGTCTGGTCATGCTTTACAAGATTCAGCATAATATTGTTGCCATCAGCCCAACCTATTACCTGTCTTCGATGATTCCAAGCAGTACTAGAACTTATCACCCAAACAAACTCAATATCATCACAAGTTGTACGCAGCTTTATCAACATTCATTCTTCCCTAGAACAGTCCAGCTATGGAAGTCTCTCCCAGTTGTGGTGCTATCTGCTCCAACTGTGGAGATATTCAAAGGAGGAATCCCAGCTAGCCTATAATAGCAGCTGCTACTTTTTACTTGCACTTTGTTGAACTTTGCACAAATTTGATGTCATTGTATTCGTCGAGTCAGCAGCACCTTCATTTTTCATCGAGTTTATTTTCGCCGTTTAATTAGCACCTTTATGTCTGCACTGCTTTAATATGGGCATCAATCAACCACTTGGCACTTCATCCAGACTAATGGATTCTGCTGGGTCACCCAACGTAAACGTAAACGTAAACGTATCTTATCAATATCCAATGAGTTTTTCAAACCTATAAATTATATATAGCACATTATCAAAGCACTGTGTCCAATTTTCTTCAAGCTCTAGACTGCACCATACTCGTAACCTCTCTTGAATACCGATTGTCCGATACACTTTATTAACAAACTGTCATGATTGTTAGTTTACGCTTATCAAATTGTATCCTCAGGTTAATATTAGTTCTATTTGACAAGACAAGCAAACACAAACTCATTTAGAGAGAGCATTGGCCAGAGATTTCTAAAAGCTTAATACATAGTAATTTAAAAGTATTTCACAAGGATTCAAATATTATACAAAATTAAAGATTGCAGATATAGGTGCTATTGATTTGCGCAATTTTTATAATCCTTATTTATTAAATGTATGCAAAACAAGAAATATTTTTAATAAAAGCAGCGAACAGGGGACATGTAATTTATCGTAAACAAACTATTAAAAACAACAACAACAACAACAACAACAAAACCGGCTGGTGTTTTGTAGTGTTTTGTTTTATGGTTTACATTTAATGTTTTTGATTTAAAATTTGTATTTTCATAGAGAAAGCTTTATATACAGTAAACCTGTATTTACATACAGCATGGAAACCCTAATGGACTTACGTAAACTTCAACTTCGCATGCCCCCTGAAATGTGGCAAAACGTAAAAAACCTGAAACTCAATGCTAATCGTCCCACTCGTAGGAAAAGGCGACGTGGTCGCAAAGTTCGTATTTCTTCTGCTTACAGTGACACTATCAACATGAGAAACTGTGAAAATGGATTTTTCGAGCCTGGTGGAGAAAGCCAGTCTGACTCTGTGGAATTGTTACCATCGAATGTCTCTTCACTATTTCCCCAAGTTCAAACTGTAACGAGCTCATCATCACCAACTAGCATCCATAGTTTAAATGACTCTAACAATTCAATTTCAAATGATAATGAAGCCAATTACCAATCAAATGCAGAAAGCATTTCAAATAAACTGGATGAACTTACAAATCTTGTTTTTTCTATGAACCCTAAACCAAGTGTTATTGGTATAACCGAAACCTGGTTAAATAGTAACATAAATGACTCTGAACTTTCAATGGACTCAACCTATCGTGTATTTAGACAAGACCGCGCCTCTAGAGGTGGCGGAATCTGTCTCCTTGTTAACCCTTCTCTGAAGCCAAGGCTTTGTGATTTAACATCTGAAGGTTGTGAGACGATATGGGTTAATGCCAAATTAACAAATGTTTTACCAAGATCTGTTGTTATTATCGCCCACCCAAACGTAACAAAAACACTCTGCCTCAATTAAGTGAAAGTATTGCTCTTGCCTCCAGTTCTAAATGCCCCAATGGTTCTGATCCTAAAATCATTATCATGGGCAATTTCAATGTGGATCTTTTAGATAGCACTCACTATCTTACTGATGATTTAAATGATCTCATATCTGTTCACAACTTACACCAGTTTGTTGATCAACCAACTTATCATCGTCCTGATTGCATGCCTTCACTTATTGATCATGTTTATTGCAATGATGACAATCTGATAACTCAGGTCGATAACCATTCTCCTCTCGGCGCTTGTTATCACTCTGTGATACAATCTAATTTATGCATCCCTCACACCAAACCGACTCCTGTCCAACGTACTATCTGGCTTTATGACAAAGCTGATTGGGCAAGAGCCAATGAGATGCTTTTTGACAGTCTCCTGAATGAAGCCTCTCAAAGTAAGCGTTTTTGGAGCTACTGTAAGTGTCGCTCGGGTAAGTCCCCGATTCCGGACACAATAACCATAATGGTATTTCTGCTTCCTCCCCAACTGAAGTAGCCAACTTTTTTTGCCAGTTCTTTTCTGAATGTTTTAATAATTCTGATATTCTTAAGTCACCATCTCCTATATATAATTTCTCCTCTTTTATTTTTTCATTGCAGCAGTTCCAGTGTTGATGTTAGGTTGCTTATTAAAAAGCTGAATAAACCTCATCTGCCGGCGTCGATGGTATTACCAGCCTCATGCTTAAACGGACTGTTACTATTGTGTCTTCAATTCTGTCTGTACTGTTCAATTTAAGCCTGTCTACTGGGTGCATTCCTGACGCCTGGAAGCTTTCTAGCGTAATACCTGTCTTTAAATCTGGGAACCCTCACTCTGCTTCCAATTACAGACCCATCTCGTTACAGCCAAGCTGTAGTAAGCTTCTCGAAAAGATCATCCATAGTCATGTTCTGCATCATCTGAATTTCAAAAACATTCCCACTAAGAGGCAGTTTGGTTTTCTTCCCAAGTCTTCAACTACTGATGCTCTCACAACAGCCCTCCATGAATGGTATGATCACCTAGAACACCGAAGAAGTATTGCCATGGCCCTCTTCGATCTGTCAAAGGCATTTGACCGTGTTCCCCACGGTCCACTTCTCCACAAACTTAGAGCTGTTGGTATCAACGGTAATTTATTGTGTTGGTTCAGATCTTACCTGTCCTGCAGGACCCAGCTTGTTGCAGTTCATGGTACCGATTCTCTTCCTGTTCCCGTCCTTTCTGGTGTTCCCCAGGGCTCCGTCCTTGGGCCTCTTCTTTTTCTCATCTATGTTAATAATCTCTATTTCACTTCTTTCTCTTTAAATAGTTCTTTAGTTCTCTATGCTGATGACCTTACCCTTTTCAAACCCATAGAAATTGCTTTTAATCTCACTGACTTTCAGTCTGACATTAAATCTATCCATCAATGGTTCTGCAATAATCATCTCACTGTTAATGTGTCTAAACCAAGTTTATGGTCATATCCACCAAGAAGGATCTTTTTCCAGATGCATCATTCTCTCTTGATAACCAAGACATTGAACGTGTCTCCTCTGCTAAATTTCTTGGCATTTTGCTGACTGACAATCTCTCATGGAATCTCCATATTGACTCTATTTGCAAAAAAAGCTCGCAAAACAATTGGCTTCATCCATCAATCCTTCCAGTCCGTTCTCATAAATACTCGCCGCACTTTGTACTTGGCTTTGGTCCGTCCAACTCTTGAATATGGTCGTACAACATGGCATCCTCTCAACAAAACCCTGATAAATCGTATTGAATCCACTCGTCTGACTCTTTCTCAGTGATCCTTCTACTCTTATGCCCCTTCACTATGAAACTATTTACCTGAAACCATTGTTTTGTCCGTAACCCTTCAAGCCTTCAAATTGGCTGTTCAGAACCATCTTCTCTAGGTTTTTTTTTTCTAAATTAGTCTTGGCATGTTTCATCTTTTTTCCTTTGTGTAATGTGTTTTTTTTTAGGGCATCCCTTTAATTTATTGTTCTTCAATATTGGGTTTTGCCTGGTGTTTTCACCAAATGTTATAAATAAATAAAATAAATAAATATTGGATCATACCGTATTTAACATTTTCATGGCATTGCAAAATATTGACATTGATGATCCGATTTTATTTACAAGACGTAAATAAGGATGGCAGTTCCTAGTGTATAAATTATGTTATCCATTCATTGCGATCCCATTAAATCAAATCTCTGAACATAACACTACTATAATCTAGTGTTTTATTATATTGCCTGAACAATATTTTCATTTGCTTTATTATGTACTAAAAGAAAGGATTCCACATGGGTTTTACCATCTTAATTTATCTGCCGGCATTGTCTGTGTGCGATATTTATTAGTTTAAGCTTTCCTTTGAGACAAAGTAAACTAAAGCATAAATATTAAATTTTATATGGCAGTATATCATATCATGTGAATATTTTGTATATCAAGCTAATATAAAATCATATTGCGATCTAATATTTCAGTTGACATTTAGATGTTTGTAATAACGCTAAGATATAAAAAATATTTCTCAAGTCAAATAGCATTCTACCTATTTCCCATTTTACCTCGGGTTCTAGACTGCATCATAACTTAATCTTGAATACCGTTTACCCGATACACTTTATTAACAAATTGTCGTGATTGTTAGTTTACGCTTATCAAACGGTATCCTTAGTTTAATATTAGTTTTATTTGACAAGACAAGCAAACATAAATTCATTCACAGCGAACATTGGCCAGACTTTTCTGACAATAAACTCAGCTGTGCTGTAAAGTCTGGTTCTTTGCAATGTCATATTCCATCAAACTATGAAACCATTCAAGATCAATTCTGGGATTGCGATTCAAAGACATACATGTTTAAGGCTGCTGTACTTTTCGACAAAAAAGGACATTAGCCTTACATCCATGTTTAAGGCTATTGACCTTCTACAACAACGAAATGTTGTCTCATGTTTACTGCGAGATTTCGCATACTTATAAAAGCAAACTATCACTTTTTGGAATATAAGTGGTAGAGTCTCCAAAGTATATATTACTTTTGTTAATGACTTCGTTTACAGAATGACGTCAACAGTTTCAAAAGGTTTATGCCCTTTTTACCTAATCTCATATATGTACGCAATTCGAATCATTCGATCTTGTTCATGTATTACCAGATTGCAGCTTAAATACGTTTTAAGGAATTAAAATGATAAATCAGACTTCCAATTCTATCAACAGCAACATTAAATACCTGTTTTAATGATGTAATAAACCCACGCTGGTTTGCCTTCTATTAATGACTCTTCGTTTCAGCTCTGCATTGGCTTTATAAAATATCTACATTCCTTAGTGTCTGCCTAATATGAGTACTCGTATAATTTACGTGTAATTTGAGCATTCTATTAAGGCTCAAGATATCAGTGAATAAAAGAGCATTATTTGCCCCATTAATTTGCACATAATACAGGATAACAATTGGAAAATGGATAAAGTGTATCACCATATGATGTGCAAAATATTGAAGTCATGAGTAGGTAACTAACTGCCATAGATTGGATGCACACAAAACTCTATGAGTGAGACCTTTTGTTTAATTGTAATAAAACCGAAGATTGGTTAAGGATTTCTGTCACATTAAAATCATAAATAGAATTGAAATAAACGAATTCATCAACAAAACTTATTATTTTTAAGACTAGCAGACCCCATTTAATTATCGGACTGGCGAACCTTATTTCATTTTTCGGACTAGCGAACCTTTTTATTAATTTTCGAACTGGCGAACCTAAGGATTAGCGAACCCTTTTTAATTTCGGACCAGTGGGCTTTTTTTCATTTTTGGACTGGCGAACCCTATTTCATTTTCGGACTAGCGAAACTCAATTTTGAAAGAGGTTTTCTTGAGGATTAAAAGTTGATCATGAATTGCCCCTTTACGATTATTGCATGTCGGTTACGGGTTTACTTTTCAATTTTAATAAAAATATAACTCCAGAAAGCGCTAAAGGTTTAAATATCTGTACAACAAAACCGAAAGTAGATATTTACTTGAAACTTTCCATGTATTCATCAATCAAGTGATATTATAATCAAAATGACTATTGGCAATCAGGCAGAGCTACATCTATATGTGTAGCGCCGCGGCAAAAGGGTCCAGTTGTCGACTCCTACACGTTGCTCATTGTAGCATATCTGATGTATACAAATACCATACATTAGATCAGC
>JXSR01S050557.1:113791-135021 GCA_000969725.1 Ophiothrix spiculata
TGTTCTATTCGCATGTTATTTTTTATGTATTTTTATGGAAATAAATGAATCTGAAATCTGAAAATCTGAAATCTACTATAGTTTTAGCACATGGTCATTTTTCTACATGTAACCTTTTTTTGGGACACCTGGTACTTGCTGTACAATCCGGATAATAAGAATATAAGAGGTTCCAAATTATTCAAAATCACAGTTTTAAAATAAAGTATTTATCGTCATCAGCTGTTAGTTTATCCACCTCATTTCTTTTTAAACATTGTAAACAAATTATTGCAATATTAATAGTTTGGATTGAATCGTTATTATCATGGGATGCTTGTAAATAACTGGATGGTGTTACTCTATTTTTTGGTTGTAAAAATGCATCAATTTGCTTAAAAAGATACAAACCAAATTAGAATGACTGGTATGGGTTGTTGTTTTACTTGCCATCTATCGTCTCATAATGGATGAGTGTGAACTTTTTTGTTATTTCCTATTGTGTTGTTGTTCTGCTATGTTTAGCGTATTATTGTTGCCATTTGTTACACTTAATTGTTGTTTTAGAAGAGATATCACGGCTTTCACGTTTACACCTACGGCAAACAATAGACATTTTGAAAAGTGAAAGTATCACTCCTATTTCGTCAATGCAAAAAGTAGATGAAACGTATTCTAGGAAATAGAGAACTTATCATCCTTTCTCCCATTTGAATAAAGCCATTAGTGTAACTACATTCTGAAGTGTGTGTGTCAACAGGCTATAAAGTCAGTTGAATGAAATTACATGGCCTGTTTGCTTTTAATATGTTTTACAATGACTATAAGTAACTAGTCTAGCAGGCGTTCTATGATTTAAAGAGCACATAATGTGCCTTAACGGGAAACTGTAGTCACGTAGGCTAAGGGGGGAACTATAATCTGCATACACACAATGTTGTTGTAACCAAACATTTGGTCGTGACAACATCAAATAAAACTTCTAATAAAAGGCACACGAGTAACAAACATTTGACGCAATATTAGTTTTATTCAATTCAACACATGTGCAATAAGCGCGAAGTTTAATTTGTTTTAAACTCGGTTTTAAAGTAAGTTTATTTGGAGTCACACGTTAACCCCTTTTTGATCACTATTCAATTGAATTGCCAAGAACTTCTTCAGTATTTACAAAGACTTTTATCTTCTGGTTATTTATTTACGCTCATTTGTGCAATACATATTTGGAAATGGGTGGAGTAAGGTCAAGCACAAACTGTATACTGTTACGCCGAATACCAGTGATATCCGAGATTACGTGATTTCGACAAACACTTGCCGAGATCTCGTGATGACGGCATAACGCATGCCGAAATCACGTGATTTCGGCAAAATTTGTCTGCCAAAATATCGTGATTTCGATAGAGGCCTGTCTGAAATAATCGTAGAAATCTGTCTCGCGCTTACTTAATATAAATGAGTGCATCAAGCCAGATCAATTTTGAGTAAATATGGTGAACATTTTATGGGTAATCTCATTACAATGATTTGTTATTCGTTCATTTATTTACTACATATTTAACATGTGAAATAGAAAAACTAACCATAAACCTGCAAAACTAAACGCTATATTTGATTTGATTTGATTTGATTTGATTAAGTTGTATGCTGTTTTCATTTTATTAATAAAAAAGGAAACATATATCTTTAAAAATATATATAATTTCAATAGGTATTGACCTGAGATATATGCTAAGGACCCAAAATCAATTATCAAACTAACATCCACGTAGTCAAGCTTTTAAGTACACCACCTATTGTTACTATAAGTGATTGCCTTTTGAAACACGGTTAGAAATGAGCATGTTGCTAACAAGGCAATATTGAACCTTATTGAGGTACAGTATCTATTAAAACCATAATTTACATATTGTATTATGGGGCAATAAGACTAACTTTTCTTTATTGTAAAACTTGTTAAAACCTGACGAATAGTAAGACCATAAATAAATAGTAATCAGAAAACACTATTGTCAATTCGATATTTTCTCAATTGAATTAAATATAAGACTTGAAAGACTTGGTACGCCACAGGCAATATGTTGGCATCTCCAAAAGAGAAAATGTATTAATATAATTTCACCCAAACTTGACAAGACGTAAAAAAGTTGGAGCTTTCTATTCGTGTTATTAAAGAAAAGGGACCGATGCATTTTCAGCACCATTAAACTTGTAAGTTGCTCATAACAGGGAGCTAAAATTCCATAAATAAAATTCTGAAATTGATGCTTTCAGGTTTTCTACATTTATTTAATTAGCAATATTCTAAATGCTGAATACACTAAAGCATTCGCACATATTTGTCATCATATTGAAAACATCTTTTAGGGGAATTGAAGCGCAGTGATTTTAAATATGTTCAATATTAAAAAAGATATGCTCGTTTCCCTTTGACCAAGTTCCAACAAATCACTCAATATCGAAATCTACGGACATGCTATGATTTACCCTAAGGCAATGTTCGATTTTATACTTAGAAGCTTTTTACTTAAATAAGAATCATATTTAACATTAGACAGAAGCTTTTTTCATTCAAATTTCGAGCAAATCTATCAGGAATAAAATTCACATGTAGGGTTATATGACATGTCTGTATTTAATTAGTTTCAAAAGTCTGGACCTGCTGGTAGTATGACGGGCATATTTAAAGCGTGAGATGATGAGATGATGAAAGTTGCTGGTACCCAAATGTTTAAAATATAATTAGACTTTAAACTACCTGTACTTCTTGCGTAATTTGGAAATAAATAGGCCATCGCAAAAAATGGCCTAGGCGATACATAATAATTATGACGTCATAAAGGTCTCTCAGGTCGAAAAATCGTAATTTTGGCAAAAATGGCAACTACAATCAAAATTTTGCAATAACAGTTCTAAATAATAGAATTTCGTCAGTTTTTTGCATATAAAGAAGGACAATGATAATTCTAACAAGTTTCAGCCTCATACCATGTATATATTTTTCAAAATGGCGACTTTCCAGGGCTACACCAACCCCCTACATCCCAACTTTGACGGCCTACCTTAGATGGTACCCCCCCCCCCTTATTTTTTCATCAAAATGACCGCAAAGGATTTTAAAGAGATTGTCCAACATGTTTGAGGTGGACATTCATTCATTATTAACCAAAAATTCATATCTTTCTTGAACGTGTTGCATACAAAAGTTTTGAACCCATTTTTAAAATTTTACTTCATTTGTAACCGTGCATCTCAAACCAGCAGTCTAGTAAATGTCAGCTCTTGTCGTTTTCATTTTTTAATTATTTGCAAAGACCATGCTTTAACTCTTTCACTCCGTCAAGCCGCTCACAATGGCTCTCAAATGCGTGCACGATTTTCGGAATTTTTAACTGGACACATTTTTTTCAAATTGCTCTAAAAATAAAACTACAAGCCCAAATTGGTTGAAAATTTACCAGCAAGCAGTTGAAACAAAAGGCTATCTCACATGATCATTTGTATTAGCAAAGAGGGTAACCCTGGTACAATTATCATATGCTAACATAATTTGAGGTGTCTTTGAGCAGCTATAAGCGGTTTGCCGTCCAAATAGGACAGATTTTTAAAATTTTATTCCGGAGTGAAAGAGTTAAGGATTAAAATGACACCTTAATGAACTTTACACGAACAACAGTTGATTAGAGCTAGAGCTAACAATTTCAATTTAAAATGTTCAAGATTCAGGAACGAACCCAACTATAAATTCGGGTCATGATATATTGATAATTAGTGTTAAAATGACAATGCTGAGTCATATTTAGACATACAAAATGTGCGATTTCAGATTTATTAGAAAAAACACCAGACAATTTTACAAATTTGTTTACATTCTTAACATACGTCATACATCTAATGTCGTATACAAAGTTATGTTTTAGAGGTGCTAATCAACAATTGCGCACCATTTGCTTGTATTGAATACAAAAGTAGACATTAAACACATTTAAATAACATCTTTTTATCCTCCATAGAAAGTATTAATTAGTTTCCAAACGGTCAGGAATAACTTTTGTTTTATGAATAACAAGATATTGAAAATAAAAGAGCAGTGAGTTGAATTCATTTTATAAAACAATAATCTATAATCTAAAACTTGTGCGTAATTTAATTGAGTTTCTTTAAGTTAAGAAGACTATTTGTTACTCAACTTTATTTCTAATAATTCATCATGGCAGCACAATACTAAAATAAGTTTGTTATCCCCTAAGATCTTACTTTTTTTAAATAATTTCAAGCTATCTAGGCTCCTGCAACTGTGTATATCGAAATATCAAATTTATTGACGAAGTCATCATTAACTAAACAGGCTTATTGTGTAAAATGAATGTTTTTGAGTTTAAGACCAATATATTTATCACATCAATTCAAAAGGTGAAGGGTCAGATTTCAATAAGTGAATAATTGACATGGACCTCTGAAATGTATTTTGCACAAATTAAAATAAAGCTTTACAAACACACTATTACTTATAAAATGTAATACACTGTTTTTTCAAATGCTTCTAATTAAAAAAAACAATTTTTAGTACTGTAATACTGGATTTTTAATATGGAAACTAAAACAGTTCATTATTCTTATTGTGGGAAAGCTCATTTCTAATCATGCTTATTACTTAAACAAGACTTATGACTCAAAAAGTCATGTGTCAGCAAAATTCAATAAAGCGCGGAATGATAATGAACTGTTTAATTCCAAATTCCATTTTTAAAGGGACTACATGTTTCGTTTTGTAAACCACCAACAACCCACAACATTAACAATAAACAGAGGTGCATTTTCTGAAACAGACATACATAATTAGGGGGAAAGTATATTTCGGCAGCGTATTTGTGGTGCAAAACATTTTCACATTTCATATCAACTTGAAAAATTAATTTTTAGACGTTATTTGTGTTAGCTTTATATTCAAGACAAAAGATATCAAAGCATTTAATTGTTTTTTAGCATGTGTATTATACACATTCGATGTTAAGCGATAACAAAACGAACGTGTAGTCCCCGCATTTTATCTCCTTAAAATATCTCCTTCCATGATATTTAATATAAATAATAGTTCATGTTCAAATCATATTCATATCTGTCATGATTTAATCGACTGCATTACAAATCTTTGTGAGCTTTTGATATAATCACAAGGTGAAAGGAAGACTTCATAGTTAGTACTGTCGTGGTCTAGGCAATGGCTGGTTTTCTTCACTCGTATTGTGTTATTATCCTGTAACAGGGAAGACATAAAATGATTAACACAGATAAAATGATTAGATTCTCTTACAAACGAGGATATCTGGGCCTTCCCATCATGCCTTCCTTCCAATGGTATTTTTGTACGAGTTGTAATGAGAAGGTTAAGTGATGAAACATAGCAAAATTAGCAAACCTCATCCCAATTTTTCATTTAATGTTTGTTTTATCTCAATACCCTCTTAATAAAACGCATACGAAAATCACATTGGAAGCAAGGTACAATGGGAAGGTCTTGATATCTTTTATCTCTTACAGCGTCTATGTTTGATGAATTAGCCAAAAATTAGGACAAATTCCAAATTCTCTAGCTATATTCATACTATTGATAGTCTTTTTACACATGTATCTGCATTTCATCCGCATTGAGACTTACAGATATAAAAAGTGGCTTTAATGATGTAGTTAAAGGAATAACAAAATATTTTTCTTGTGCATTTCTTTGTCACTGCATATGGTTAGTTTCACTCTACATAATTCACGAACACACTGAAAGAAGTAAATCTTAATAAAATCATATTAAATTAAATCTGGATCAAAATTAAATGGATTACAGACCTTTCTGAGGCATATATTTGCTCTTTTCAGTAAGTATTTGCATAACTAATTAATGATTCTCCAGACTCTTTCCTTTTTTTGTTGTTGAAAATTTCACCTTTTGTGCAGTAAGCACAAATGAACATGTTCCTTTTAAAAAGTATGCTTGGCATATGATAACAATACAACATAACCCGTTCACCGTATGGACTCGCGCATGCTATCTACTGAGTCTTAATTTTGTATCATATAACTCATACAGAAATTCTTGTCATTTGATTGGTTAAGAGGCGTTTATCATTTTTTTTGTCATCGGCAAAAATGCACTTTTTATTTTCCATTGCGCTCGAATAGAGCAAATGGAAAATAAAAAATGCAATATGTTCGTCAATGCATAGTTGACTGCATAGTATAAATAGAACTTTCAAGATATAAGCCTTAGAAGTGAAATGCATCAAATGACAAGAATCTTTACATGAGTTATATCAAACCAAACATATAATAAAAGTTTGAATAGGCTACTTTCGTACCTTACTTTACATTGTAACACTCACCTCATTATATTCCCAAACGGAATTGGATGGGGCACCTTTTCCTTTATGGCACGAACGCACTCTTATTTCAGTATTTACTGGATAAAGACAATATTCATATATTGCTATTTCTCCTTGTGTATTCAGTCTAAATTGTTGGTTTCCACCCATTCCATGGCAAGCACTAATTCCAATAGGACCACCTTGTTTTTCACGTGCCAACGTATCGATACATAGATCAGAATCCAATGCACGTATCTAAAAACAAGCAAGATACAAAGAACATGAGAAGTTTGTTAATGTTGAATTGCGTTAATCATGTGTGCAATTGTGATACTGAACAATAATTATTGTGTGTTTATTGATGGGATAAGTGGCAATGGCTAACAACCTTCCTGGGCTATAACATTATAACTATAGCATTATTTTTAGCGTTTTTGGAAAATAGGGTTACAAAGGAGATAAAAAAGAATATTGCATATACCGTTCTCAAAGCCATCCAACCTTTTTAACAACATCTATATTGTGTAATATTATTAGTTAATATAGATTATATTTTAGAAGATAGATAATCTACATATATTAAGTAAAAGGGTAACAATGAAAAAATCATGAATTCATATCTGAAATGATCCCACGCGTGATAAATGTATGGCAACACTTTTACATAACTATAGGTTAGTATAGTGCATGTTGTATGTTTTGGAAATTTCGACAGTAATATATGGTGTCATTAATATATATGTCACGGGGAATAAGGTAGGACTTTTGTTCATTACAGTATTTAATGGAAATAAAAATACAAAATTTGTAAGATTAATGTTTATTCATTATTTTTGGGTATTCCCTATATGCATTATCTATACACAAATAAATAAATTTTTGAATAGAGAGTTTTCAATATACCAAGCAGTTAAGCGTTCTAAAATTACTTGTGGATTGAATGCCCTGAAGCAATAGGTCAGATATATCAATCAAATAAATACACGTGGTTTTAATTTACGCATTTTAAAATACGTTGGTTCAAACGATTTCAGAAGAAAATGTGTTTTGTATATATACTGCATAAACAAAGGAATAAATGACGTGTTTGCAATTTAAGGTATAAAGACATATTTTGGGTGGTAATGCAGTTTTCTTACTATTGTTGTACCGTTGTGTTTGATGTCTTATGCACTAGTCAGTATTATTCAAGACAGGGTGAGTGCAGTCTAAACATATTGCTTGCTTATTGCTAAATTTCAACACCTACTACTCTGATTACGATTAGTAAATTGATTTTGAAAAAAATGATTATGTTGGATGCATTGATTTATAATCATAAGAGCTTCTAATAACTTTACCTTATATCTCTGTTAATAATAATAATGATACTGATATTTTAGACAGGTGTTAACATCTACACACTTATTACACTTACCTCTCCCCACAACCTGTTCGGTGGAGGCGGAGGAAATCTCTCCATTGTATCAAAGGCAACATTGTGCATAAACCACTTAAAAGTTCTAGGGCAGTGATGTCTGCGAAATTTAACTTGTTCTGCTATATCACCATAAGGTTTTCCCTTAAGCTGAGGCTTATCGGCATAGAAGTATTCCTTGTAATCGTCCAGCCATACTTCAGCTACCCTCATGTAGTTCTGCCAATATAACAAGAGAACTTCATTAAAAAATGTTTACTATTACCTTTACATTGTATGGTCTATTAAAAATGTGCGGATAGTCGCAACTTTTCATAGACCAGAAAGTGTTCTGATAAGTTCCTCATCTTTTTCCATTTTAATTATTTACATTTTGCAACTTCATATTCAAATTTCTGTTAACCAGTTTTTAAGTCTGTTCCATGATCATTTTTATATCATTATTGATTCTGACAAATAAAGTATGAGCATTTCAAATGAAACCTCCAAATGTGGAGAAATATTTATACAAGTACGACACTCAAAACTCATAATATATATATGTTACTTCTCATTTAATTTCTGGTACAGGTCTCGTAATACCCAATTATAAAAAAATACATTTCAATGTCAGACCGTTGTAATTTTTGTCCTATTTTGTTCAAGTTTTATAAATACTATTTCTTTAATACGAACAATTACACATAAAGTAGTGTTCGTTTCCTTTAATCTGCATTTGTAATAGGGTTGACTTTGTTCTGAAGCCCTGTTAGTATCCATTATGCACTTATGCTATTTATATTTTCTCCTCTTTACTCTAATACATTATTCAAATTTTGAATCTAGTCTTTACATAACAGAATACTACTAACCCTAAAGAATATCAACCTAATTTGCAAAATTACTTTTATTATTTCGAAAATGAGTTCAATAGGATAAAATACCGTATTAACTTCTCTTGATGATAGTTGAAATTTCAGATATTTTACATACCCTGCTATCACAGTAAATCCTTACCATATGTATAACATACACCCCTTCCACTCCCGTGTCAGGATACGAGTATGGCACACCTTTGCGATATATATGACCTACACGTGAACATGGCACGAATTTTAACATACCACCGCACATCCAGATCTGGAAAGTCAATGAAGAATAAACAAGAAAAATACTGTTGGTTTTTGTAGATGTTATTACTTTGTATGCTCCGTCTCTTTTATGCACCACTTATAGGATCAATGGTACTTCCCTGGATTTGCACAATAAGTTCCGGAATCAAATGTAGTAAGAATGTCAGTTCCTCGTTCTTATTAACCATGTTGAACAGTAAAGGACAGGCTAACAATTCTCATGCAACATAGGTTTCACGTTATATTCCGTCTATGGAAGGTGGATTTTGAGATCATGTGATCCAAGATTACTTTTATGAGTGTCCTAGATACTATTCAGTTGTGTAGAACGTACTTGAACAAGTGCAATCAATAAATCATTGAATGCGACTTATTCCATGTAGTTCAATTAGACCCGGATTCCAGTGTGAAAGTAATCGTAGTCCCATAAAGCGTGAAGCTAATGTTGCGTGAGAGTTGTTAGCCTATACTTTAATGTTCAACCCGGACAATTAGAACGAGGGACTTACATTCCTGCGACACCGATTAAGGGAGAACTCAGTATCAGTATGCGCATTCGGTTTTTAGTTTACATAAGGTACCACTATTTTATCTCTGGGTACACCTATCTTTAGATTTAATTAAAGCTGTTGCTTAATTAGTCCAATACTATAATATAAGTACCAAGAAAACCATTGTGCTATTGAAAACCCCTAAATGAAGTGAAATGGAACGATTGCGATAAATAACCTGTGGCGAATTTTTTTATTTGAATTCAAAAAAAAAAAAACGATTTTAATAATAAAGAATCTGTTGCAAATTGCAATTTAGAAGATATTTACTTTGAATGATATTTCGAAGTTTTCTCCTCCCCATATCTGTAGACCCGGATCGTATCCACCAATTTCAAAGAAGTACTTTCTATCAATAGCAAATAATCCACCTGCCATTACCGGTGAGCTGCAAAATTGAATAGTGGTATTAAAAGTGTTACTTACAAATTGAAATAGAATACACCAGTATGATTTTTTAAGTTGAAATACCTTTGATTTTATTCACTATAAGCCCCAAATGGAAAGCAGTTTTTAGTTAAACCACAAACGGGTAAAATAACAGCAATGATCAAAAATCGTACATATGGTATTCATATTCCATATACGTCACTGAATCCATCAAAAGCGAAATAATAAATCTTGTCGAGATTCAAACGACTTCAAAGCAACCTGACTGATGCTTAGGCAAATATATGTAACATTTACAAAGTATTTATATGGATCAGTATGCATCTATATATGTTTCTACTGTTTGGAAAAACATATACATATGTTTTGACCATTTGCACGCATTTTGATAGAATTTGTAAAGTCAGACTTAATTTCAATTTAGAAACGTAAGTTTCACCGAACTTTCATCATGGAAGTCACATAGACCATTCAATTTAAAAGTAGGAGTTCGATCGGACAATACAGCTAAAAATACCCCATATACACTCCATTTCATGACTTAGACATTGTCCCTGGAATTTTGGAGCATTCAACAGACTGTCCTTGGGCACTTTTCCATTTTTACCTATAGTATTTCTCTATTACCTCGTACATATATAAATGTCACTTTTTATGACGTCATAATTTTGTTCTGTAGAATTGCCAGTTTAGATGACTTCTGTTATTTTTTTCTAGGGCCTGTTTAAAAGTGTGTTTAAACAAATCTTTCAATCAAAACTCTGATTGTATAAATAGATTCCTTGAAAAATTTCCTTTCAAAAATGTACACTTTCATAAACTGTGCTTTATTTGTTCTAAAAACTCGCAAGGTTCTGACCTTCTGAGGTAATTACAAGTCGGATGACATGATCTGCCTCGAGGAAGTCGAACATTATGAGTACCCTATAATCTTGATCATAAGAACCCCCTCAGTTCCACTTCAAATCCTGATGTGGTGAAAAATTACAAGGTCATCCTCTTAACTTGTTATATATTGTTCACGGGATCAGCAAGTACTTTCATATTTTGTGTTTCCAACAGTAACTGTTTGCCATGTCTGGATTTGAATGGGTTCTTATGATCAAGGTAACATGTTTTTATGATCGAGGTAACAGGGTATAGGATTAAACAAGAGATCAAACTTACCTGTATGCCTGACTGCGGTATTTCATACCGATTCGCTCTCTATACTGTGCTACTGGAATGCGTTTGTACCAAAAATCCCAATCGAAAGCCCCTCTGCACAAACCATCAAGCTGCGGTCCGTAAGAGAAATCATCTGCCTCGACAGCATCAACTGTTGGACAGACTACTGTACTCCTAGAGAGAGAGAGAGAAAATAACAGATCTGTAACAAATTTGTATTTGAATGTTTCGATAATGGTATCATACATGTTGATATGATTTCAAGGATGTTTAATATTTATCCTTGTTAGCTTAAAATGTTATAACATATTGATAAGACTAAATTTCTCAAAATCGTAAGTTGGAAAGTCGATGAAACGAACACACAACGCACAATTATTTTTACGACCTTACATGTGTACCCCGGGATATGTACTGACATCCCATTTTAAACATACTTCATCTTTCAGATTTGTATAATATCACAGCATTATCATTTTATCAACAAAGATAGATACCTATGTCAGAAAGGTACTTTCTGTACAAAAAGTTCTCTGTAGAAATTGTCCGATCATTGGGAAATTGAACTTTATGATTCAATACTAGTATTATGAAAACCGCTTCAGTATTTTCAACGAGTGCATGCCTTTAAAGCCAGATTCCCAACACGTTATATGGATAAGTCTTTGCGCTAAGTCATCAAGATTTCAAAACGTATCCTAGATTTCTCTTAAGAGTTGTCTCTCATCAGAATAAGGCATTTACGAGACTTTTAAGACATCTGCAAACAGAATTTGAAAATTAGGCCAACAACAAAATTTAAAAATTAGGCCGGCCTATGGGACCACTTCTTAGAGGCATAGAGGCAATAATGAATTTTTAAAAAATCAAATTCATTATCCGGTCAGAGGGCAGTCTGTCCTCCCCCTTGCCGAATGCTGGCTACGCCACTGGGGGAAAGATGAATGTTGGAGTTCTCGATATCATAATGCTTATTTTTTTATTGATTTTTGATGCTTAATTCTTAACTTAAGTAATCTCTAACAGGCACATTTTTAAGTTTTTTTTAATTAAAACAAAAGCAGATACTTAATTGAAACTTTCTAAATATTCAGCATTCAAACTGAACTACATACAATAATGTTAATAAAAAACTGAACTGCTTGTCTCCTTCTTTTTCATGCCACGAACTTGTTTTTAATATTGAACCTTCCGTCTTCCTGAGCCTTTTTTGTAACACTTCTTCATGAAGGGTAGGGTGTGGTTACCACCCCCTATGATTTTGAACATGGAACCCAAAAGTTATATTGTTTGGTACTATAATAAGGTAGGGTCTCTTCTTTCGTTTGATACCAAGATCATTAAAATAATATACATTAAGGATTAATAAGATGATATCGTTAAAATAAATATATGTTAATAATACAATTTAAAAAGCATTAACCGAATTGATTGCATAAAAATTGCTTATTCCAAAACAACGAGAAACCAACAGTACATGTATGCATTAGCAAAGAAAAACAAAAAAGATAAGGAAAATTTAGAAACTCAAATTATCAAAGTGAGTATTATTGTACTTTAAAATGTCATTAATGCTGGTTATCATGTCTTGAAAAAATATAATTCAATAAGGTATATCATGTTCCTTGAAAAACCATTACCCACGTAAAGATAAACTTTACCTCTTAACCAAATTAGGATACTAAATTACATTAGCAGTAAGCTGAGTACTTTGTGTATTAATGAAAAAAGACTAAGACATTTTAAAAACATTTTAATGTTACTGATTAAAATATTAAGTAAAATATGTTGTTTGTGTAACTCGAGATTAAATCATCACTAAAACACTAACCTATTTGCTGCTATTTCAGCAAGTAAAGGCGGAAGCCAATTTGTACCACATTCACAATGAGCGTCTAGAAAGGTCACCACCTCACCACCACTATATCTGGCACCTATTGTTCTTGAATTGATAAGTCCTTCTCTCTTTGAGTTTCGTATTAGTCGAACTTTGCCATGGAAGTGAGATCTACGTATATATTCATCTAATTGCTCTTTAAGATGTTCTGAAACAACAAAATCAGAAATGTCAAATGTTGTATTGTAATTGTCATGTAAAGGGTTATTAGAAAATGGAAGATCATATTAAAGTATGCAATTATGCGTTGAGGAAGCTAAAATACATTCACACAATATTTTCAGGAGGTATTCTACGGATGTTTTAAAAATACATCGGATGTATTGGTTGGTCGGGGGTTTGAGATCTTCAGGGGTAAGGGACCTTAAGTATCTTTTTTTGATTAAGGTTGCTATTGGGAGAACATTATGTATAAGATTCATTATGATGTTCTGAAACAACAAAATTAAAAATGTCATATTTTTATTGTAATTGTCATGTAAAATGTTATTAGAAAGTGGAAGATCATATAGGTATGTTATTATGCATTGAAGAAGCTAAAAAACATTCAAAACAATATTTTCAGGAGGCATTCTACGGATTTAAAAACAAATACATCTAGCGTATTGGTTGGTCGGGGGATTGAGTTCTGCAGGGGTCAAAAACAAAGGACCTTACGTATTTTTTTTGATAAAGGTTGCTTTTTGGAGAACATCATGCATATAGCAATAGAATAATTATAAGAATCAACCCAATTTAAGTAAAAGCTTACCTTTGTCACTAAAGTCATCAACCATGAGAATTTCATGTAGTAAATGAGGCGGTGATGTATTCATAATACTGTGAACAGTTCTTATTAATGTAGACCAGCCTTCATTATGAAACACTACAACAACGCTTGTGTTTGGTAATTTATTTGGATAATGCCAATTTTTACATCTGAAATGGATTAAATAAGGAAACAAAATGAGAACATTGTATAAGATAACTTAAATATTATAGAACTGAGTCTGATATTTAATAAATCGTGGAAGAAGTCTTGACATTTATCATCTATAATAAACGATGGATAGATATCTTGAAAATATTCAACCAGAAATATTCGATCAGAATGAAATCATTAATATTGTAGTAACAAATAGGGTTCATGTAAGACATATCGACAATCTGGAGATCGGACAGCCATCTTTTCATGTAACAATATTTATTAACCTGTAATAAATTTATATATTGGACCCCTCCATTTTTTTTACTTTTCCATCCCTTTATGAAGGAATAAATTGCAAAGAAAGATATAAATATGGAAAAAAAACCTCAAAACAAATAATTCGTGACATTTTGCACATAATATGAGTTGATGAAATATACTTCACATTCTGTTTGTATTTATTAAAAATTTCTGAAATCTTAAAGCAATAGACCTACACTGCCATTGGTTTAATTTTAAATCACTATCAACGACAGTGTATTGCAATAAAACTATTTTCTTATTAAAAATTTAGCAGACTTTTAAATTGCATCAACCAGTTCCTCCTCATATAAAACAGTATCCATCCTACTACCTATAACATAATGCGACCTATATTAAGTTGATTGGTTAGCCACTGGTTAGCCATACAATCCGGCTAATTGCCCAAGGTTTGAGCCGAATGAACAGGTTAGTAGATAACCTTATTGGAGCATCTTCAATATTGCCTTTCAACCTCATTTCAACTGATTGTTCTCGTTAAAGGAAGCAATAATTTGTCTCGTGAGTGAAAATAGCCGTAGAAATTCGACATTAAATGCACTCATATCATCTTAAGTGTAGACAGGATAAATAGATGTCACTTACTCCTACTGGTTGCCTACAAATGGCGTAATCTTGACAAATCAGGGGCTTGTGATTGAGGTGTGTGTTTTTATGATTTTCGTCGTTAAGATTAACTCAAATACTAAAGTGACATTTTTTCCTTAGAATAGTGTCCTGCGAATCTTATCGCAGGTTTTCACGCGTAGTGCAAAAAATAAATTTATTTCTAATGGTCCTTCTGAAATAACTTAAAAGAATACATGTTCACATATTATTTCAACCATATTATTCTACCCTCAATTTGTAACAATGTCCGAATTTTTTGGAATATTTTTTTCTTGCCGGCAATCTGAACCTTTGTCTTCCTATGATGAATTTTTGTATTATGTTTTTAGTGGCACTCTACTAACAATTGCTTTCAACTACACAAATTAGTTTTCCACTGACATGTACATGTACAAAATGGCTTCCTAAAACACCTGAAAACTCAAGGAAAAAAAAGCAAATTGTTACTTCAACTTTTTCTTGTTTATAAACTCTTTTAACACACAATGACGAGAAAAATACACCATGACCGCAATTTTTTCGAGATAAGGGACGTTGAAGGTATTAATACTCAAATTCACTAACAGCCAAATATGTAGAACCAAAAATCCTTTCACAATGGGGGGGGGGGGAGATCAAAAATGATATTGGAGCATCTTTAAATAAACCTTAATCTATAATTAATAGAAAATATGGACCAAACGTATAGCCTTTCCAATGAGAGTTCTCTTTTAGAAGGGCAGTCATTTTAGAAACACCGAATCGCGAATGCCAGTTTATTTAGTGTTGTAATCCCTTAATAATTAGTAATTAATTGAGCGCATAGTTTTCCCATTGTTTTTGACTGCATTATTTAAAGCAAAGAGTGACATATTTTTGAAATTATTTTGCTGGTTAATTCTTTCTATCTATATATACTGTATATAAATTTATCTGCTTGCTAAGAAAATTGCCTTCGTTAATACAGTTTGTCTGTTAACTGCATTTAGTCTAGAGGTTTATAAAGAGAGCGAAGCTCAAATGTCGTCGTGCAGGAAAAGCGCCAAATTGATTGATGACAATTCTCCTAGCATACGATATGACACGAGCCTACTTTAGAGAACTGATAAGACAGACTTGCGCACATAGAGTATTATAAATTTAATTGATTTTGATATTGAACCCTTGTCTTTCCAAGCTGTTTCTGTAACTTAGGTTATCAAAGCATAGTGTGGGGTGACTACACTTGAAATTGAAATGACACGCCTACACTCTAACAATTATTTTACTCTTTGTTGAGTAAAAATGTCACAGCTCATTGTTAAGTAAAATCTTACTCAACATTGAGTAAAATCTTACTCGGTTAAGTAGATATTACTCAATAATGAGCATATCTTACTCAACGTTGAACAAAGTTAACCCAACGTTGAGTAAAGTTTATCCAACGTTGAGTAAGATTTTACTCAACAAAATGAGCTGTGACCGTTGAGTAAGTTTTTACTTAACAAGAGTAAGATCATTTTAAGAGTGTAAAGTAAGAAGATTTGTACCATATTATAGGTATTGATGGTTTTCTCTTTTCCATTGATACCAAATCATGAAAATTATTGTGTGCAATAGTTAAATTTACCTTCTAGCTGAAGAAAGTTTGCATAATTTCATTCAGTTCCATTTATGATGACAAACACATTTGTATGGACAGACAAGATATTTATTATCGATATCTTAAATATAAAGTGCATGAACCTCATTTTGTCAGATATCTTTTTCCCACGAAACCTTTTCTTACTGAACGATGAGAGTGATAATTTGATTTTGGTTTCAAGCAGATGCAAATCTTGTTGTATCAAATGATCAATGCCAGAGGCATACATTAGCTAAATAATGCAATTAATTTGTTCATCAGATAACATCAGATTTTCTTCCTTACCAATCATATTTGATAAATTACCCTTTCATGAGGATGATTTATACGTTTCCGTTGCTTACAAAGAGGTATAAATTGGTGCACCTGGATATGTTTATACGGGGTGTCCATAAAGTTCCAATACTTAAATCACAAAAAGATAAACACTAAAAGTGGCATTGAAAAACCAAATACATATTTAAAAAGTAGCATTGTTTTGATAACAACCAATGTTATTTATATGTAAACGGACGATGCCATATTGAACCAATAATTTGTATTTCAGGTGTCCATTAGTCAACTTTTTAACTGCAAGCAGAGCTACACACTTCCAAGCATCGTTGCACACAGGACACATTAAAGCACCACTGATAACTCATGTGCATTTGAAACATTGTTTATTGTTTAACATTTTAATTTTGGCGAATGTTCTAAAATAACCCAAAACAAGAAATACAGGTGAAAATAACTATTTTAGATTGTTTTTGTGTTTAGGCCGAAACAAAATAAATTTCACTAACGCAGACACAATTTGTGAAACATTTTGAATTGGATCATAAATATGGGAAGCACACAAAACTAACATTCCTAGGTGTGTTTAAAATGTTCTTAGAAATCACATCTGTTACTGCTAGATGTATTTAGGAAAATTTAAGTTCAATAATTAGACAGACACAACTGAAGAGTCCAAAAAGGTCTATGTATCAACTTTCAGCAGAATGCAAAGTGGAAAGATCAACAGTGTATAACATTCTAAAGCAGTTATTAGAAAAGCCATTACCATGATACGATCGGTAGAAAATAAACACAGGAGCGTGTTAGGTTTCGCAATGCCAGATTTATTTCTTAAATAATTCCCTTTTAAAATTGTGTAAAGACTTTTTGGACACCCTATACCACTAAGCAGTCATTTCTTTAGAATGTAGATATCTCTTGATAATATGAATTTTTGATTAACTAATATTACTCATCTTAGTGACTTCATTTTGTAACTGTTAAATAATACAATAACAATTCGGAGGAGACTATGTAATATGATTATTGTAAATAAAATTGGTTACATATTGGACATTTGTAGATTAAATACATCTAAGCAGGCGTTAATTAAAAAATATCAAACATTAAATTTCCATCCTTACAAAATATAAAACTCCAATTTATCACATAATTACTTTTTGTTATTATATTAAAAGTGAATTAAAATATTTCTCCCGTGTGTTAAAATCAAAAGTACTACATACACTTCTGGCTATCGATTTAACGTTTTGTTATTCGATCGTTACAGAGAGAGATGCACAATTTTCACGTAAATTATATAACTCCTAAAAATATAAGAGAAGTAAGTATATCTTTTTGAGAGGGTAAACATTGTAGACAGTAACATCAGGTGAAAATACTCTATTTCGCTGAAGCAGATAGTCGTTCTCTGTCATTTATGATACATGTATATTGAGTTATAAATATTGCAAAACTTATTGAAAACCTCAAGGAAAAGCATGGGCAAACATTGCCGAGTGAAAACCTTGTACTTAATGGTCACAAATAAAATAGAAACTGATAATTATTTTGATCAATGTGAATTGTGAATTTGTCGTTACCTCATAGTTATTCAAAACAGAACCCGTTATACCGTTTTATAAGCAGCATATCAACACGTTCTTTGGTCTTAATATTAGGCAATACTTGAGACATACCTAAAAAGGCATGTAAGTTTAATATTCACCTGAAGTATCAACACAGACGATAGGAGGCTTTTAATGCTAGAAGCTATTAGCTGTTATAAGCCATTGAAAGCACATGTCAGGCAATACAAAACTTCTACTAAGAAGCAACTACTAAGTATTTGGTGTTAAATTATCAGCAGTGGCTTGAATCATAGATTTTTGCTTGAATTTACATATTTGATGATTGATTGACAAAATTCGGTTGGTTCATAAACCTCATGTGCCAACCTATATGTATATTGTGGAATATTATTAAATGCTATGATATGATATGTAATTTATTTCATTTTTGTTTCAGTTTGTACTTAAATAAATGTGTCTAGAATAAATTATACATTTCTATTTTATATTTGAAATCTTTGAAAACAATATTTCTCAGACCATTCCTGTGGGAAAAACAATTTTATTAAAACTCGACATTTATCAGTCGCTTGCCTGGATCAATCTATTGTCTATTTCTAGTTTGACGTGTATGATGCTAGATACCTTTAGCAGAATTAAATTGATGGAAACAAACAACAATAATAGCAAAAAGGGCAATTATTTTATAGGTTTGTTTAAAAGATGCTCTACAAAAAATATTCGTCACGACGCACTGTTTGTAGCTGGTCTTACGATTTATTGTAGCTAAAGCTTTGGCAATCTGTGAGTTTCATTAATTATGTTTGTGTAGTATTCTTTTCAGTTGAAGACATTTGAGATGAAAAGACAAATGACAAATTTATATTGACCTATACATATTTTTAAAGATCAGAACACTTTTCGATTCAGTTGCTATTATTGGCCTATCCTAAAGTTAAATATTAAAGCCATTCAATATTTTGATGAAAACAGTTGGGGAACAACCTTAGGTGGGGGTAGGGTAGGCCGTCAAAGTCCGTGGTGATAACCACCCACCCCGTCATATAAAAGTCGCCATTTTGAAATTGCTGCATACTAATAAGCTTAAACTTACATAACATGTTAGAACTACCATTTCCTTTATTCATGAGCAAAAAAAACCCAATGAAAATCGGATATTTAGAACTTTTATAGCTAATTTTTGATTGTTTTTCTTCAATTTTCGCCGAACATCAGATTTCGGTGAAATTTTCCGACCTAAAGTACTTTATAACGTCATAATTACGTAACGCCTGACCGCCTGACCGATTTACGTGATCTTGATCTCAAGAAAGAAGAGATCCTACCATATACTATGGTATAAAACAACCACACTTTTGGCGCGTCAATTTTTATTTTCACAGGTGACGACGTAGTATAAAATAGCTTAGGTGGACAAGGGTTAAGAACAAATTTAAATATCTTTTTCTAGATTTAATTGAATGGAAATTACGTAATTCACTTTGAATTAAAAAATAGTATAACATGTTATGATCACATTGATAGATGAAAAACACATTTGAAAAAAAAGTCTTCTAAACATGACAACTAATATGCATGGAAGTTAAAGTATTCTTAACTTTAAAAGGCTATCTCGATTTATTTTAGGCCAATGTGTTAACACACCAATAACCACTGTTACTTATATACCAATTTAAACTACTAATGAAACATTTTCCTTCTCCAAATAGTCGCTTTTGATTAAAATTCAAACCACACCAGGTTAAAACAAACAGGAAAGAAGTAGTACAGTATTTAAGCGTCAATCGATTTGTTACTCTCAAAACGTGTCTTTGACATGTTCAGGGAGGCTTTCGTAGACAGACTTTCACTTTATTAACACTATAAGGTATTGAAGAGAGAATTAATGAGTCAGTAGGTGTGACAGGTGAGATATTATATACTGTACGCCATTATGTTGTTATCAACACTCCGTTCCTCATGTCCGATAACCGAGAGGCATGCAGCTTGAAGTACTGATGTATGGCAAGCATCAGAACCTCAAGCTTTTAAAGGTGATTAGGGGCGGCTTCAAAACTCAACCGGCGGTTGTCTGCCGGTTCTGGGCGGTTCTTGGCGGTTGGCTATTGTTTATTCCGGTTGAACCACTCAGGACCGCCCAAAACCGGCAGACAACCGCCGGTTGAGTTTTGAAGCCGCCCCTTAGTTATGTTGTTAGAGAGCAATGATCAATTAAACCAATCGACGTTAGTTCAATCTTAAGAAAACAGTTCAATGTGGACTAGATTGAATCAGAATTAATAACATGAAGAGCAAGTTGAAGATAGGTGCTGATTTGGTCACATACCAAGGTTTAGTTAGCCAATGTATAGTAAGTTATAATTGGTTATTGTAACTAATAGCTCATAGTCAATAACAACAGTTTTTGCTAAATATACCGAGGCTTAATTTGAAAGTTTCGGCTTTTAATGTGAATTCGATATATTCTCTTTAAGCTACTAGTATTAATCTCGTTTTTGCAACTAATTATAACAACAAATATGAAATTAATTCGACTTTTTAAATTTGCAGCTTTCCACCAAAACCATCCGAAAATTACTTATAAAATATGTTTAAGAAAATGTTTAAATATCTTTTTCAAGATTTAATTGAATTGAAATCTTAATGTTCTAAGGTTTTGTCTAAATATATTTGTTATATTACAGTGATTAATTTTCTGTTAAATTAAAAAAATGGAATAATTTGTTATGATCATATAAGTAGGTAAAAAACTCATTTTTAGAATAATGTCTCTATAAGGCTATTTCATTTTTTTTGTAGGTCAATGTGTTAAAACAACAATAAAAACTGCTTACTTATATACCAATTTAAACTACTTATGAAACATTTTCCTTCTCCAAATATTCGGTTTTGATTAAAATTCAAAACACACCAGGTTAAAACAAACAGGAAAGAAGTAGTACAGAATTTGAGCGTCAATCGATTTGTTACTCTCAAAACGTGTCTTTGACATGTTCAGGGAGGCTTTCGTAGACAGCCTTTCACTTTATTAACACTATAAGGTATTGAAGGCAGAATTAATGAGTCAGTAGGTG
>JXSR01S050557.1:142742-155858 GCA_000969725.1 Ophiothrix spiculata
ACTTAGTAATAAGATAATGGGATTGCTTTTTGTCCGGACGCAATACTTCACGACCGTAATTATGGCTGGAAATGAGCATGTTGCTAATAAAAGAATATTGTGATTTATAGATACAATAATTTTCAAAACTAAAATGTGGTCCAAAATGTGTTCACAAATGTCGATATGCATGATATAATAGATTTTAACGTTTTAATGAATATCTTTTGAACCTGTTGCGTATTCGCTAAAAACCAACAAACCATCATACTTTATAATACGATCAATATGTGAGGAAATAGGGAAGACTTTCAATGTTTATAAAGAAACTTATAAATGACGTTACTAGAGTAGACGTGTATCGTCGCAGTAAAATACATTTTAACAATATCATCGAATATTTGTGCATGTTAATGTCTTGTTTAAAGCATCTTAGACAACTCAAAGCCGGCTCTATACTTAATATAATGTCAAAACTTGTTTGAACTGGGTTACCTGATGATGTTTTTGATCGTTAGCTCATTACTAAGCAGCAACACGCTTTAATGATGAAAACGAAGTGAAACTACATTTACTTTTGGAATTACTTATAACCATAGCATTCCAAGATTACGACTGTATTTGTATTGAAATTATACCGTTTATAGGTTGTACCAGAAAAAATGATGAACCAGCATTTCAACAAGATAGTCCAAGCCACTGTAATTACCGTGTTAAACTGGATTGTCCATTTAAATGGAAAACAAATGACGCACTGGGTAATTTACCAGGCAATGGAAACCTAACTTGGTACTTGGTACTAAGTAAGCCAGAGGAAGCGTATCTTTAACAGGGCTCCAAGATGTTTTTAAATTCAGTTTTTGAATGCAGGAGGAAGACTGGAGTACCCGTAGAAAAACTCGAGGAAGCGAGCATGGACTGAAAACCGAATGCACATATAGCACCGGGCGCGGGAATCGAACCCGGGACCTCGTTGGTGCAAGGCGAGGAACTACCGCTGCGCCAACACGCTCCCCCTAACAGTAGCAAAGTTTCATTTCAAGAAAATGATAGAAAATATGAAATATACCTGTATATTTTGATCTTCTTACACGTTTATCTCAGTTATACATTTTACTCCCTGACAACCTTTATTAACCATAACTTGACTTTTTAAAATCGAGAGTGAAGTTCATTGAGGTGTCATTTTAATCCTCATAACATGGTCTTTGCAAATATATTTTTAAAAAGTGAACATGACAAGAGGCTGTATTTACGGCTGGTTGGGGATAGGCGATCACAATTATTTGAATTAGCAACTGACAATTTTTAATTTTATGACTGTGGCATTCAACATTTTGTTTAATATAGATTTTTATAGACTGTTTTAAGATAATTCTTCTTATGGACTATATCTTTAATCTTTAGGCCTTCCTTGAGAAACAAATTTTTCAAGCGTGTACGCTGATATAACCAAGTCTATAACTTTTATATTAAGCTCCCTTAGGGTTGGGTGGTTTTAAACATACTTTGATTTTATTGAATATGTAAACATAACATTTGATAATTTTAAAAAGTCAACTTCATCCAGGTACTGACCATTCTGCTACAGCCGGTGTTCAAAATTACCAAAAAACATTTTCAGGCCAATTATAGAACTTTATATTTCCAAAATGCCATTTTTTACTATCTTGAGTTATAGAAGGCAATCCCATTGTTGCAACTTACCGCTCAGAAAGTTTTTACCTTTTCTGTCTTTACGACCACAATTTAGGGTTGGAAATGAGCTTGCTACATTATAACAGCTTAAGGGTGACGGTATTACGGCGTATTGAGGAAACTTTTGCAGTGAGAATTGCCTTTAATGTGATACTTAGTAATAAGATAATGGGATTGCTTTTTGTCCGGACGCAATACTTCACGACCGTAATTATGGCTGGAAATGAGCATGTTGCTAATAAAAGAAAAAGTCATACTCATAATGTTTTGTATTACAACCATAATTGATATGCGATATATAGTGGCGATAGGGTCAAATACATATTAAAATATATAACCAGTGATCAGAAACGAGCATAGTCAATCCAAGGTTATCTCATTGAAATGAAATATAAAACTAAGAAAACTAGGGACGCTAAAAGCAATAAAGTTACATCTTCCATAAAGAGTTGTATTACTTCAACACGGCCCAGACATAACAGAGCCACTGCTTTCTAACGCAGTATTGCAAAAAAAGACCATTACATTTTCAATACTATTGAATCGATAAGAAAGTATCATATGCTTTTTTAATTCGATAGAATTTGTTTCAATTTGATTCCTTTAGTTATTTATCTCCTTCTCATGCCCCTTGTTATTCAGGTCTTGCATTTTTCGTTTTTTCCTTCTTTTCTTTATTATCTTTTAATCTACATTTAATTTATAATTTATTCTTGAATCACGTATTTTTCAAATTGGCAATTTAAATAAATATTGAAAATTCATGCTCACAAGTTCTATGTTTAATCTGTAAAAATTCCAAATGATGAAATACACCTAAAACATTTGCACATATGCAAAATACAATACCGCCCATTACCTTGAACACGTCGTAAATTTGCTTAATGCTTGACAGGAAAGACGGTTCATGTAAGAATTTTTGTGATCATATATAATTTATCAGCCATTATTTGTTGTCAAGAAACCAACTTATAGAACGCCTTAATACTGTCTCATGAGCATCTCCTGCCACGCACGACAGCCATATTGAAATAAACTGTAATGTTATGCATGAATAACATTATCCATTTTAAGATTAGATACTAAGCATACCGCATTGCTTCTGTTGTTTTATGTATGTTTCAATAATAAAACGCGGTCGTAAAAATATAACAATATATGTCAAGCTACACACTTATATAATCCATAGGCATTCTGTAAATATTATATCATGTAAGTTGACATTCCAAATAATGGTCCTTTCTTGCTATATAATTGTGGCATATTCTTAAGTTGTTCAATTGGGGGATCTGCAGATGTTTTTTTTTTTTAAATGACCTACTGCAATTCTTAACCTTGTAAGCGCTGATTTACATGATCCACACAGTGAAAGTGATTTAACATTTTTAAAGAAAATTGTAACTAATGGAGTAGTAATAAATATTTCTCGTGTTAAATTGTCATTTTCAAACAACCAATTTATACACTTAATAATCGATATGAAACTTCATGATCAAAATCATGGTGTATAAGCATATACATAAACTTTATTTAGTATTTTGCCAAAACAATAATTCTAAAACGCAAAAGACAAATCAGTATAAGGCTTATCCTCAAAGAGACCGTCTATTCAATTGCTGTTTACCGTTCAAGATGTATTAGATTCTAAGCATCAATACCAAGGGGTTATCATGTCCAAACAAGAGCCATCCTATTTACATGAAAAGGATGCGATTAAGTAAGGAATGATTTGCATTTAAGAATGAAGGAAAAGAAGGAACTTTCGATTTAATAACTGTCGATATCATAATCCAATGTTGTTTTAACAAAAATTAGCATAAGCTATAATACGAGATAAAATGTTAAAGAATTAACTAACTTTCTTTTACAATCCAGTAGATTAAACTTGAAAAAAAGTATATCTAAAATTTTGAAAACACGTTTTAAAATTTGATGAGCAAATGAAAGAGGACCTTACACCACGTGCTCTTCAAGATGAGATACACATACGTTCGAAGAATATAAATATAACAAAATAAAATTAATATGAGACATTTTTCCACCTGTAAAGTTGAAATGCTTAAAAAGATTGGAAATATTGGAATATGTCCCAAAATGATACTAAATCAACCATTTTATCTTCTGTGCAACTCCCCGACTTAAAATTTACAAGTGCAACATCATATTCTTTTTTTTTTAACATCATATTTTTTCCCCTTTTACAACAAAATAATCAAAATGATCGATCCATCAGCACTAGCCATACTGTTTTTGTGTTAATGTTATTTTGGTGTTGCTGTGTTTGTTTCCATAATTGCTTTTTTATTTTACATTTTGTAGCATTAAAAGGATTTCTGATTTTTATCAAAAGAATCCGTGTATTTACATTGGAGGTCTCCAAATGTTAATACACGCACAGAATTATTTAAAACATGTCAGCGTTTATTTATGGCGATCCACGCTGGGTAATCTGATCAAACTGTAAATAAGACATGTACTTTTAAATTTCCCAAGACGGATACTATGCACGCACTTAAGGTGCAAATAAATCACACCTACTGGCAATTTAACGTAATACATAGCCAATAACCTATCAAGGTGATAAACAGCATCTTATCAAGTGCAAAGGCATATTGGTCTGGTGAGATGTGTCTTACTTTATCTTAAATCTAAATTAAAATCAGTAGCAATATGTTGACGCAGAGTTTATATGTAAAAATTCACTCTTGACAAATAAATATTTTAGTTACCATTTACGATGACGGACATGAAAATATTCAGCCTTTGAAAATATTGATAGTGGTGATAAAACTACAATTAAATTGGTTAAGAAAATTTATATTTTAGGGGCCGCTTCAAAACTCAGCCGGTGGTTGTCTGCCTGTTCTGGCCCTTCTGGGTGGTTGTCTATTGTTTATTCTGGTTGAACAGGACAAAACCGGAGAGAATCAGCAGGCAACCACCGGTTGTGTTTTATTAATATGAATAGGTTAAAATGTCCAAAACGTGTGCCCACTTTCTTTTGACCCACTTGAAAAAGAGTCAATCAGCATACAGACATGCGTTAATTTATGATTATCCAAAGGCAATTTTATATTTTCTGTTGAAAAGATTTTCGTCAAAGTGTTAAATTTATACGTCTGCACAGGGTAAAAAGTCTTCTTTGCATTTGCATTTCGAGCATTTTTACCAGAAGCAAAGATTGGATCGTGTATGTTGCCCCATTTAGAGTTGTGGTGATAACTAATGGCGCAGAATTGGCAAAGTGAGACAAATGGAAACGTGAACATGTATTATACCAACTGACGTGCTTTTAGAAAAAGTATAGAAGTCTAAAATAATTAGCAGAAATCAACCTAAAATATTTTTGTATAAGATTAAACTATTGTATACTATTCACTTGCAACTTGTGAATACTAAAATTAGAAATTAATATAATTTTGGTAATTAAAATCTGATGAGACAATTATCACCACTTCATGCTTTGAACTAAGAATTTGAATTTTGTTAAGTAGTTACTTATGTAAGTATCAAAGTATATTTACTCACATCAATGAAATAAATAAATGTGTAGCACAATATAAAAATTTACAAAGGTAGTGCTTCAACAGGTGGATTATTTCATTCTAACTATAAGCGAATGATGGATCCTCAACCAACCCATCATAGTTGGTATATTGGTAGTAAAATGCACAAATGAGGAAGTCACTTATCATGCATGTTGCCCACTATGTGCTAATAATCGAAATAACAGTACGCATATGTCTACTTGACCATTGATTTTACATATTTGGTTCACGATGCAATACATTTAAAAAAATAAATTCAGCATCTGCCCTGTTCCCATGGTTGTATTGAATGACGCCGTGAATTAAAAATTGAAAACATTCAATTTTTTTGGAATACAGGACATCATAGATTGTATCTGTAACGTCATTTTGATTTGTCATTGACCAAACTTTATAGAATAAAACCATATTGCTGGACTGGATTACGTATCTTAAAAGATATTCCTCACACCAACAAAGATAGATTAACCTTTAACCTAACGAACTCCAATGTTATTACCTTTCGGTTTTAATTATTAGAATATCGTACTTCATATCAATAAATTACTGATTCCAGATAAGATTATGTTAATTTCATTAAATCTATCTATTAACAAAAGGCAATACTCTACATATACAATCAATCTTTATTAATAAATACATACAAAAATTGTACCAAAATAAATATATGATGAATTAAAAAATTAACATGCAGGTAACCTGACGAAAGATTGAAGGTGAATACTTTCATAAAAGAATAAATGTAAGCATATGTCCTATGGTTTATGAAACATCCGGCTATGTTTTAATTGATTTGACTATTTATTTATAATATAACAAACATCAAAGCTTTATTAAATCAGCTGCATTATTCCCATGAATTGCATTGAGTAAAAAAAAAAGACGCATTTACACTTTAAGAAATGTAGAGTTTAGAGTAAATTACATATTTGATCGTTTAAGAATTACATTTTTCACACTCACACATTTTTGATTAATTCAAAGATACTGTATATTGCGTATTGTGCACATTTTATTTTCATAAGACACTGGATTGAGTTTCTATCGGTAGTATTTCATAAATCAGTGATTTAATAGTTTAATACACCATGGCATGAGAATGTTACTATAAAGCGTATTAGGAATTTAAGTTATAAAGGAATAAGGTTAGGTATGTAGGTTTACGCGGAAAATAGTGAAATTAACCCGTCAAACCATTAGGGGTTTAGAGCTATATGTTGATATAATTGAAACGTTAGACTCGCCGAAAAGATTTGTAAAAAAAATAGTAAGGAAAGGTTAAAATGCCGTAAGCGTATAACGGTCCACCCCTTTTTTAGAATATGAAAAAGAAAAAAAACATAGGTAATAAGCATTTTTATAAAATTTTAAAACTCATAAACTACGTCAATTGTGAATGTGATCAATGTCAATGAACGACTACTTTAGTGTGTGAATTGTGATGGACCCAAGTCACCATTTGAATCGGTGTAAATGCAGTGCACAATAGTTACTGTCTTTTTGTCTTTCTGGTCGTCACTGTAAAAAGGAATACCTAAGCATAAATGTACTAACGTCGTTACAACTAGACTTCTATTATACTTTTCTTTTTGACAGTCTTCTAATTATTTCTACGGTGTTTAAGGTGCATTCATCAACTTACCTTAAATGGAACATTTACTTTGCCTTGTCCTTCGTGTCTTTGAAACTTTTCAAGGTTACTAGATTGCTCTTGCTCGTCCATTCGGGGTGCAAATGGAGATAATGTTTGATCTCGTGATATTATCATGACAAGAAAAGGAGCAAAAGACATGACAAAGCCAATCCCTACTACAAACTGAAGTGTTCTTTTTCGACGTCTAATGACAAACATTTTAATGCTGATCAATGGCGTAATTCCATATATAAATCCAAAGATATTTTGTCAATTGTTTCTTAAACTCATACTGAAAATGTTGAACCGGCTGGTGTTGATTCCATGATAGAAAATAAGTGAATAGACCATAAAAATTCAAATATCAGCATTATTTATCAGTTTCTCGCTGAATAATCTGCACTCATATAAAGCAGAAATAAACCAACTGCAAATGTGTTTTTTGCGAAAACAACTTTCTGAATAATCAAATCCTCCTCAAAATATATGAAGTAGTAGATTCCATATGCAAATAATAATCCAGGTTCAATTATATACCGTTAGCCGTAATGTATGGTACATCACAATGTTTCTACAGTAATGCAATATATCCGTCAATACACCCAAGCAACCATTAAGACCTTTAGTAGAGAAGTCAATGGTGTAAATGCCAAGACAGCAGAGAGCGAGTATATCGTATCCCAATATCTAACAGTGACAGAATATTCCACGTTAGTCTGTGTGTTATTCTGCTCCCTACTATCGAGCGAATGGAGAACTAACTAGTCGTATCATTCTTAAAATGCCTTATGGTGAAATGGCAGAGCAAATGCATCTGTTATTAATACCGAGTGGCGTACTCTATAATTATAGCTCATGCGTCTGACTTCAAAACTTAAGCAGCGCCACAACACACTGTCAAATTCTATTTCTTATGTCACGCTTTTGCTCATCATGCACAGATGTATTGAACATGGAGATATTTTGGCAACTTATCAGAGTGTTATTTTGGAGTAGAAACGGTATGATTTGATCAATACAATATCATACTTTCTTTCAACAATCTTTATTTACAGATCAAAATACAAGGCAGTCCACTCAAATTCTGGCAGTAGAAAATTGTCGGAAATCGATTTTAAAGTTACTGAATACTATAGTGTATGATAGCAAAACGCGATCAAGTACCCGTGAATAATTGCACTTCCCGGCATAATTGACCTTCAAAACGCGAGGTATAGATTAAAACTAATGCATTGATATGTTTTATGTCAAAAAACGAAATTTGATGATAATTTCACCATATTTTTACTTTGACAGCCATTTATTCAAAATCTTCAATCGCGACTTTCCGCTCATTTTGCCAGAGCACCACTCATTTATGTATTAAAGTAAAACCAAAGAAAATAATGCACATAGAAAACGAAATGTAAAACCAGATCTACAATGGACGTTTTGAAAGTATCAACTCTTACCTCCACTAAGTAATATTTCTTTAAGGGCACAGTAACGTTAATCCCGCCTTTTCAGAAACATACCATGCTTTGTAACTCAGCAACCGATAATTAAATCCATTTAAAAGTATACATTTCTGTGGATTTTTATGTAGAAGATGATGGTTAGGTCAGTTTTGGACCAAAGTGTATGATTTTAGACCAAAGTTCCTAAAAACGCTTGTCCTTGGTCCACAGCATTTGCAGACAACCTAACTAAATTTTGAAAAAATAAAAGTTGGTCCTCGAATGCTTTTTTAGAATCTAGAAACACAAGTCTAGGGACGCATTTTCAAATTTTGACTTACTTACTTTTTGAAATATTGCCAAAAAGACACAAAATGATTTTTGGGGGGTCATTTTGGGCCTATTGTGTGCCTCTTTTTGGCCAATTTTATATGGATTTACTTATTGGTTGTTGAGTTACACAGCATACAATATTTCAGAAAATAAAGGATTAACTGTGCGGCTCAGAATGTAAGATTAAGACTCAAGGTTTGATTTTCCTAGAGCAACATATTGTAACAATAAGGCATACACCATTTAAAAAATCGGAAATATATAAATATGAACACGACTGTTTTACATGACACATTATAGGCAACAGCAACTACTAAGTTCGCGAACTCTCCCAATGTGTATGATAAATCATATAGCGTGATAGCTAGATAATTTACATATTTTAGTTGTCGTGCATGGAGGAATCGAATTTATATTACTAGATAAGTAGAACGATATTTCTTATTTGCAGCTTTAATGATAATTTACAGGAGATATAAACACAACTCCATTGAGGTATATATTACCAATTTAACAACGAGGTCTGTGTCAAATGAACTAAATGCATTATTTCATGATGAAGCATGGTGTAATTTGTATAATTTGAGCACTGCCCTAGGTGTGTAATTTGCTAATAAAATATTCTTTATTCATTTTTCATAAATGTTTATGTTAATTGGAACAGATGTGATCACTATAATATGATTACGTTATTTTGATAGCTTCCATATTCGCAATCACAATTTATATTTTGTTATTGTTTCCGGAAGTTTAGTTCGAAAACACAAACATATACCTGCTCCCAAGAAACCCGGACAAAGTAGCCAGAACAATTATGGACTGACAGCCCAATACACTTGCCTGAAATCAATAGAAAACAAAGGAATTTTTAGGAAAATTTTTCATGGGCAAAAGGTTGAGCAATGTTGACAACTGATACATCATTTTAAAGATTGTAATTTTTCAGCATTTTTAATATGGGCAAATTAGAGAAATAATTGTCCCAAACTTGTCTGGGTTTCGTGGGACATGTGGGAGCAGGTGACAACAAACATGTATTTTCAATGTTCCAAATATTTGGCCTTTCAAGCAATATCAGTATACATTTACTCTATACAGTATTTGCAACTAAAACAGTATATCTGCTTGAAGTTAAAAGCACACTTATTGTATTTTGTACATAAAAATATAGGAAAGATGAACTTTCTGAGTATGACAATGAGTGAATTTATATGGATTGAATGGCGTGTGACAAGATCGTGAGCCTTTCACATGGAAATCACTCTGTAAAAGTGACATATATCACTTTGGCGCCAAACAGTTTTTTTGTTTTCTTTATTAAATAATTCATGTTTTTTCATTGCCTTCCCGAAGTCTTCTGCAAAGTATAAATTTGGGGCAAAGGGATTTGGAACAGTTTTAGAGCTGAGAGTGGTTAGCATAAATTGCCTTTTATTAAAATGTTTCCGTTTTCAGCAAAATTAGCAATTAGCAAAAGAATTACAACAGAAATTAAGACATTTTAAAGTAGCGATTGCAACGTTTTACTTCAAGTAATTTTGACAATGATTGTAGTACAACGGCTAGCTCTTTAATCGATGTTTACTAACAGCAAACAAGGCAGTAGCAAAAATGAATTACTAAATGTCAAACTTAAACACGTGTCTGCTAAATCAACCTTATTCTCAATGCTCAATAGACACGTATTCTCTACATCCACAATCAATTCTAAGTAGAAAATAATACATTGAATTAGGTGACGTTATTTAATGCAAATTAAATCGTGTACTATTTAAAATACCACTTTTCCGGATTCTCATCAATCTAAGTTTAATAATTTAAAAATGGACAAAAGGTAGTCAATATTCATCGAAATTGAAAAGTACCAATCTGCATCCGTTATCTGGGACATGGGTTAAATTGGCGAAGATGCACCATTGAATATTCCTGTTGGCCAAAGAGATTGGGGAAAACCCTTACCCTAATCATTGCTCTAGAGGTGAAAGATTGAAATATGAAAAGATAGGAGATGAAGTGCTTAGTGGTAGCATGACTAGGTTATATGTATTTACTCAATGCACTCAATACTGCTATAGATGAATTTTCATTAGTCGATGAAAAATGTTCATGACTGTATAAATGCATGGATGACTCAATGCTAACCACATCAAAAAGCAACGGTTATGCGTTCAATATGTTTAAGTACAACCATATGCAAATGCAATCAGAAATGTGTGACTGCGTGTCGTAGAATTATACGTATGATTATACGTATGACCCTTTTGAAATTAACGGACACAATTTAGTTTTCTTAACATATGTTCACATTTTCATTTTCATTTCATTTGAACACTACTAATAGTCAATATCATTATGACGAGCTGTCCTTAACTGTGATACTCTCTAAAGATATTTTCTTATTGAGTATGCCAGGATGAAAGTAACTTTTGGCGTGAATGCGTTGTTTGTCTCCTTCCTTCCAGACGCAATGGACATAATGACAAATACATATGGTCAAGCGCGAAATTCATTAAAAATGTTTGCAAACTACTGGTCAATCTTGGAAACTAATCTCATAATGAATAGATTGTATTATACGGATTGTTGGCATCAAGGTTGTTCAGGATTTTGCAATTATAATGGGGAAAAGTTGAAATATATCTAATATGCGTAACTCTTTTGATTCTCAGATTAGTTAAAATCATGAAACTAAAGATAGGAAGCTGGTGTTTAAAAATATCAGTTATCCAAATGATTCTTGGCAAAACAGTATCTACAAACCGACTTTTAACCACGAAACTTTGAATTTAGTATTATATATAAAATTGCGGAAATTGAAGCTTTCCTTATACTTTTCTGCTTTTCATTGACAAAAATAAAATAAAATCGGTATCACGATGTTGCCTAATAAGATTATTAATTATATGATATTTCCATTCATTTTACGAACAGGAAGTAAAGTTAAATCCGATATTGAAGAGAAATAGAATCTAGTTGACATTGCATTGGGTAATGTGGCAGGTTTTAGTGTCTAAGTGCTGTACCGGGGAAATAAAGAAGTCTCCAGTGTTATCTCAGTGTAAAAACATCAAATTACGCACTTTGGGCTATCCAAGGATCAATGAACGTATAACACAATTAAACCAAGCTTAGGGGAACGGAAATAACAAAGATAATGTTTCCATATTGAATGCATCTTTATTCTAACTATCAATCATGATTGGATAAAAGAGATACATCTATTGGTTCTAAATTGCGTTAGCGATACGATAACGTATTTCGACTTAAATTCGCTGATGCATGTTCACTTTGAAAAAATGAAAGTTGACTACATCCATAAAAATAGAAATCAACTTGAACAAAATGAATCAACTTGATTACTTTATTATTTATATATCATTAACTGGATGACACATTCTTACTTTTCTGTAAATTTTGAGTAAGGTAGAGAGTATAATTTTTGTGCCTCACCTTTATAAAATACATATACTTTGCTTTCTGAAGTTTAATAGAATCGTGATATTAACAAAATCCCACTGGTCTACTAAAGTTGTATATCAATTTGAGAACCACGTCTTTAAAAGAAGCAATTATCATTTTAATAAACGATTGATTTTGAGCCGAGCATACCGGCATTTTCTTGATTGTTTCCTCATCTGTGAGGCTCCAGGTTCAATATACTTTTTATTTATGTATCAAGGACATTAAATGTCCAATTATGATTGTAATTATGTTCATTAAATGAAGCGACAAACAATTTTATGTTTTTGCAATGTATTACATGCAGCAAATTAACTGACTATTTAAAGACCAATTTGTGCATGCAATAAATAAACATTGGTTGCTATTACGAGTTTGTATTTATAACATTTCATGATGCGTGAGTTTTGTAAATTCAAATACATTTACACAACGTTAATGTCCCTATTAGTAAAGCCACACGGACCTGCAACCTTGAATTTACCATCAAAATTCGTTGCAAAGAGCTTAAAGGCATGAACTGAAATGATGCAAGCAATTATATTTACTAATATATATACTTAAGAAATAGAGACGATTATGGGTCAGTTAGGTATTTTTGACGTTTTGTATTCGAAATAACACCTCCTGTTCATCGTCGTATTCCATTGATAAAGCCCGAATTGAATTATATTGACTTGTCTTGTGATAATGGTTAACAATTAATTTTAGAACCATTTCAATCCTTATCTTTTCTTATTTCATTTCATGAGTTACTAAACCACAATTTACAAAGAAAAGATTCATTTAAACGATAATCAGCAGTCTAGTGGAATCTAATTGTAAAATCGCGTAGAAGAGGTCGATATTAAACGGATGGAATTAACTCCTGGGGACTGAGGTGTATATGATTACGATTGATTCGTAAGTTAAATTGAAATTTTAATTTCTATTACAGATGGTTAAACTTTAAGACATACAGAAGGTGCATACATGTTGTTGCAAAGCGTCAATGCTTTTGTGCTCGAATTAAATGTTAACAATTAATGCT
>JXSR01S050557.1:173654-184755 GCA_000969725.1 Ophiothrix spiculata
GTGGCATTGGACGCATCCGCATCAGCGCGCGTGCACTGGATTTGTCTCATTTCTCTCGGAACAACTCGTACGCATTCATTGACCTATAATTTAATGATTGTTTTTATGATATGTGTAATATTAATTGTATATTGTACAGCGCTGTGACATATTTCTAATAGCGCTTAATAAATGCTGTGTAATAATAAAATAATAATAAGTAGCTCAAAAAAAACTATAATTTGGCCCTAATGTGGCTTTATTGACAATCCTGGGTTGTTGTTTTTTCAAATCAATACTCTTAGATTAATAACTGAAGGCCGCAGTAGCCCAAGGTGTCGGGATGAATATTGTTGAGTCATCATTACTGCGGGCAACAATAGCTTCTGGTGACAGAACTAAAAGAAGACATCAGGAACTTCCCATCATGCATTGCTTCTATTGGCATTTTTTTTGTATGGGTTGTAATTAGAGGATTTATGAATAAAACATATCTGAAATGTAAAATTGGGTTGAGGTCTTTTAATTGTGCTGTTTCATCCCTGAAACCTCACGTTACAACCCATACAAAATATCCCATTGGAAGCAAGGCATGATGGGAAGGCCCTGATATCTGCTTTTGACAGAACTAACCTCTTGTTTCCAAAGCACATTATGTGTCCCATCTTTACTGAGGGCCACAACAGCCCCCGGTGACATCATGACCTTCAGGACAGGAGACTCCGCCTCTTCATCGTGTTCCGTCCAGCACGTAGCCTCGTCATCGTAGTCTTCCGTATAGTCAGTTTCCTTGCATTGTTTGGCTTCACCAACGAGGTACGAGATCTCATGCTGACCCACACTGAAATTCCATCTACAAATGGTAGAAAATAGAGCATGATGGGATGTAATATACTAAAAAAAAATTATAAAACAATGATACCCTTGAGACTTTAGGCCCTTAACCTAGAATGGCCCATGTTTGAATGATTTGCTGGAGGTAAATGTTTTCGCTCAAATGTCACTGACAACATGCACAGCCCTGTCAAGTTTTACACTATTCCTCTTAAGACCTCAAGTGTCAGAGGCTCCGTTTTTTACTTCTGGGCCTATACATATCACCATTGACATCGTCCTGACAACCCTACCACGGTTTACATGGTTAACGCCACCCCCTTCCATCCCTGAAGTAGGCTTTTGCTTTCAAATTGTATCAAGACCTCCCTTTACAGTCCCTTTCAGGGTCTTCAATGTAAACACCTCGATCGGAGGTTCTATTTTCAAATTACAGGCTTGTGAATGACACCCCAGTATAGTGCACTGCTTCATATACCTGTCACCTTCTGCTGTGTTCTTTGAGTGGAAATTTGAACACTTAACACTTTCAGCCCCAGTCCATTGTTCCACTGCTCTCATGGGCTGATGTGTTCTTTGACCATGAAGCATGGAGTTTATGATACCCTGGCAGATGCTATCTACTTTTCAGCTGAGTCCGTTGCTCCACACACCTCACTGTCTGAAATTTTCTCTGACCATGAAGCATGGAACTTTCGATAACCTAGATGTCATCTTCACTCCTTACTTAAAGTCCAGTCCTTTGCTTTAAGCCCAGTCCGTTGCTCAACACAGCTCTTTACCGTATTCTTTGACCATGGAGCATGCGGAGCTTTCTATAGCCTAGCAGGTTTCATCTTCACTTACTTTTCAGCCCCACTACTCCACAGCTCTACTTGCTGTATTTTGTGAGCATGGAGCTTTCAATACCATAGTGAGTTTATCTTCACTTACTTTTGAGCCCTAGTTGTTCCACAGCTCTATTTGCTGTATTTTTTAACTATGGAGCTTTCAATACCCTAGTAAATTTCATCTTCACTTACTTTTCAGCCCCAGTCCGTTGCTCCACCACAACTCTCACTGTCTGCAGTGTTCTTTGATCATGAAGCATAGAGCTTTCAATGCCCTACCAAGTTCCATCTTCACTTACTTTTCAGCCCCAGTCCATTGCTCCTCAGCTCTCACTGTCTGCTATGTTCTTTGACCATGAAGCATGGAGCTTTCAATGCCCTACCAAGTTCCATCTTCACTTACTTTTCAGCCCCAGCCAATTGCTCCTCAGCTCTCAAAGTCTGCTGTGTTCCTTTACCACAAAGCATGGAGCTTTCAATGCCCTACCAAGTTCCATCTTCACTTACTTTTCAGCCCCAGCCAATTGCTCCTCAGCTCTCAAAGTCTGCTGTGTTCCTTTACCACAAAGCATGGAGCTTTCAATGCCCTACCAAGTTCCATCTTCACTTACTTTTCAGCCCCAGCCCATTGCTCCTCAGCTCTCATTCTTTGACCACGAAGCATGGAGCTTTCAATGCCCTACCAAGTTCCATCTTCACTTACTTTTCAGCCCCAGCCCATTGCTCCTCAGCTCTCAAAGTCTGCTGTGTTCTTTGACCACAAAGCATGGAGCTTTCAATGCCCTACCAAGATCCATATTCACTTACTATTCAGTCCCAGTCCATGATTTCTCCTCAGCTCTCACTATCTGCTGTGTTCCTTTACCACAAAACATGGAGCTTTCAATGCCCTACCAAGATCCATCTTCACTTAATTTTCAGTCCCTGTCAATTGCTCCTCAGCTCTCACTGTCTGCTGTGTTCTTTGACCATGAAGCATGGAGCTTTCAATGCCCTACCAAGTTCCATCTTCACTTACTCTCCAGCCCCAGTCCATTGCTCCACCACAGCTCTCACTGTCTGCAGTGTTCTTTAACCATGAATTATGGAGCTTTCAATGACCTACCAAGTTCCATCTTCACTTACTTTTCAGCCCCAGTCCGTTGCTCCACTGCTCTCACGGTCTGCTGTGTTCTTTGTATGACAATGATGTCTTCTTCATCCATAATATTTTCAGATTCATCGCTGAGGAATGTGTTGCAGCCATTGGACGAACAGGCATAGCGGGTCTGAAATGATACCATAGGATAAAAGTCACATACGGATTTATAAATATATTAAACCAGGGAATTTCTTCCTAATTCCAAGATATTTGGTCGAAAATTTCAGCACAGGACAAAAATCATTACCATAATAGTTATCATACTATTGTTCGTAGATTTTTGGGGGATTACGTTGAATAATATCCAAATCGCATTTCCAAAAATACTACAGTGAACTCTTGCTTCTTTCAAATTGTTACATAATCTCACAGGTAAATTTCTTGTCAGGTGGCTACTTGTCTTGCTATACTAAAAGGCATTTTTGATGCACACCTTCTAAATTAGCCTAGGGAAGAATTTGGGGAAGAATTTGGTTAATAGATGCTGGGGAAAACTTGAGTGTTTTTGAAGAATAGACACACCAGGGAGCATATGTGGCTGTCCAGCCAGTATGAGCCGTAAATGCCAGAAAGAGGTGGTATTTACGGCTGGTTTGGGATGGACGGTCGCATATATGAAACCAATGTACTTACTTTGCCTGTTTTAGCATTCGATGCCAGAAAGAGGTGATATTTACGGCTGGTTTGGGATGGACGGTCACATATGAAACTAATGTACTTTGCCTATTTTATAGCATTCGATGCAAGAAAGAGGTGGTATTTACGGCTGGTTTCGGATGGACGGTCACATATATGAAACCAATGTAGTTACTTTGCCTGTTTTAGCATTTAATGCCAGAAAGAGGTGATATTTACGGCTGGTTTGGGATGGACGGTCACATATGAAACTAATGAACTTATTTTGCCTGTTTTATAGCATTCGATGCCAGAAAGAGGTGGTATTTACAGCTGGTTTGGGATGGACGGTCACATATGAAACCAATTACTTACTTTGCCTGTTTTAGCATTAACTCCATACGTGATGGACTCTTTCCCTCCAACCATGACCAGATCATCATATATCTTGAATGAAGAACTGAGTAGTGTTTCAGCAGAGAAGGGGACGGGTTCCACTTCTTCATCATTCCATTTAAACAGCCCGCCATCCAGGGATGGAACCACCTTGAATTTGCCTTCAGGCCCTTCAATCTGAAGATATAGGAAAAAAATAGTGACAACTAAAATGAAATGATTTTAAACAGATCTACTGAAGACCTCTAGAGGTCTTTGGTTCCAAAACGGACCATTCTGCCCCATCTTATAACTCCTTAGCCTAGCTGGTAGAGTGTGGCACCAGTAATTAATGCCAAGGTTGAGATCCTGGATGGTCAGTAACGTTCTCAGACAGTAATTTTTTGTGTGTGGTAGAATTTCAATAAAATTATTTCTAAATGTTTCTTGTTTTGTTTTCGCTTTGTTTTACTATAGCTAGACTATAAGGTCCATATGCACAAAACAGGACTAAAGTTAGTCCCGGACTAAGTGAAGTTGAAATTTTTTAAAAATAACATACTTTTAGAGAAATCTAGCGATAATTTGTAACTAACCTGGACTTAATAAATTTTTGTTATTTTTGAAAAGAAATGCTAATGTTCCTAAACAGTCAAATTAAAGAAAATTCATCATAGATGTAAGCAAGGTCATTAATTATACAGATCCCCAAAAGATGTGTAATTTTTCGAGGAATCAATTTCTCTTAGATTGGGACTAACTAGAATAGTCCAGTTTTGTGCATACGGATGTATAGTTTGATTATCATTGGCTTTGTACTTGTGTCAATAATCTCCTAAAATTTGTTCACATAAACTGAGATATAATAAAAATTTGATGATAATTTCCCGTTTCATCATGTGCTTTGTTTATTCCAATCATGAGTTTGGACCAAGTGTTGACACCCCTTCTAAATTAGCCTAGGGAAGAATTTGGTTAGATGATGTTAGTGCTTGAAAAAACTTCAGTATTTTTAAAGAATAGACACCCTTGGGCGCATATATGTCATAATGTGACTGTCCATCCCAAACCAGCAGTAAATGCCAGCTCTTGTCATTTTCACTTATTTTATTATTTGCAAAGACCATGCTTTAGGGATTAAAATGACACCTTAATGAACTTTACACGATTTCCAGAAGTCAAATTATGGTCCGTTAAATGTTGTCAGGGGGTAAAACGTAAAACTGAGATAAACACGTTCAAAGATCAGTAAGCCCTATATTTTCTGTTGATTGTCTTAAAAATATGCAGATTTATTTCACATTTCCTATAATTTTGCTGGTATTTTGTAGTAAGCGCAAGGATTGTGAATCTGTCAAAAAAAAAATGTCGGAAATTACGACCTTGACATGTATTTTCACCTGTTGCGCAAAATGAAATTTCTGGCATTTACTGCTCATACGGGCTGGACAGCCACATATATGAAACCAATGTACTTACTTTGCCTGTCTTAGCATTAACTCCATACGTGATGGACTCCTTCCCTCCAACCATGACCAGATCATCATATATCTTGAATGAGGAGCTGAGTAGTGTTTCAGCAGAGAAGGGGACGGGTTCCACTTCTTCATCATTCCATTTAAACAGCCCGCCATCCAGAGATGGAACCACCTTGAATTTGCCTTCAGGCCCTTCAATCTGAAGATATAGGAAAAAAATAGTGACAACTTTAATGAAATGATTTCAAACAGAGTTTAAACTGAAGACCTCTAGAGGCCTATGGTTCCAAAACGGACCATTCTGCTCAATCATAACTCTTAGCCCAGCTGGTAGAGTGTGGCATCAATTATGCCAAGGTTTGGATCCTGGATGGTCAGTAATGTTCTCACAGACCATAATTTTTTTGTTGGTGGTAGAATTTCCAAAAATCATTTCTAAATGTTTCTTGTTTTGTTTTCACTTTGTTTTACTATAGCTAGACTATCTAGACTATAAGGTCCATATGCACAAACAGGACTAAAGTTAGTCCCGGACTAAGTGAAGTTGAACATTTTTAAAAATAACATATTTTTAGAAAAATCTAGCGATAATTTATGTTTTTGTTTAAAGATTGAAACTGAAACTTTACTTACTTGATTAATTTGTTCGTTTTAGAACAATTTTATTTTAGAAAAGGAACATGGTTAAGTCGTAGACTAACCTGGACTAAATAAAGTTTTGTTATTTTTGAAAAAAAAAAATGTTAACGTTCCTAAACAGTCAAATTAAAGAAAATTCATCATAGATTTAAGCAAGGTCATTAATTATGACAGATCCCCAAAAGATGTGTAATTTTTCGAGGAATCAATTTCTCTTAGACTGGGACTAACTATATTAGTCCAGTTTTGTGCATACGGATGTATAAGTTTGATTATCATTGGCTTTGTACTTGTGTCAATAATCTCCTAAAATTTGTTCACATAAACTGAGATATAATAAAAATATGTTGATAATTTCCCGTTTCATCATGTGCTTTGTTTATTCCAATCAGTTCCAACAAATTCATTACTACGCAATTAAGACAAAGCCCAAGGGGGCACTCAACTTTGAAAGTTGTAAGTATGTCAGGTGCGTACCAAAATGGGGGTCTGGTGAACTGATGTTCTGTAAAAAATGGACCTTTGACACCCAATTTTTTGTTTTTGCGGGGGGGGGGGGGGGGTCTAGTGAACTGAAATTTTGGCCAAAAATAGCCTCCTGATCTGAACATTTTCGCATAAATTGCTCAGGAAATTTCCTAAAATATTGTAGTTTCTCTCAAAAACGGGGTCAAAAGAATTGAATCACGCTGAAAATGGGGATCTAGGGAGCGGCCCGGCTGCCTGATAAAAGGGGTTTTGACCGCCGGACACATATACCCTGCCCACATATGTGAGTGCCCCCAGGACAAAGTATAGCTGAATAAATTAAAATAGCTCATGATTCAACATTTGTATTGACGGCAACTCCATCTGTTGCCCCATTCTGGGTCATGGTGATAGTGAGCATGCAAAGAGATGTAGTCAAAGTTAGCAAATAAACAAAACAAATTGACAAAAACATAAAATTTGCTCAAATGAGGTGTGATCCAGGCAAACCATGGTACCTGCGTTTTCAACACCAAAACTTTGTTATTTCACTGTAAAGTAAAAAGCCCTCTAAAAGTTATAGAACCTGCCCTCATTAAAAAAACACGCTTGTTTTGGACCCAGAATTCCCTTTATTTGGTAATCTGTCCAAAAGTAGTGCAAAGTTGATAAAAATCAGTAAGGGGCGGCTTCAAAACTCAACCAGTGAATTTCATCAAAAATAATTTGTTTACCCAATACATGTGTAGAAAAAAAATCTTAAAATTAAATTTTGAAACTAGAAACACTGTTTTCACATCTTTTTTTTTCGCCCTTGAAAAAAATTAAAGCAGGTCAAGAATTGCAATTTTCTCCAATACTCCTCAAAATCATGGAAAACTACTACATTATATTAACATGTTCTAAGGTACCGATCGATGCATGTAAAAAATATGTAGGTAAAAAATTAGTGGGAAGAATCTAGGCCAGTCCCTGAAAGTTATAATAATGCTTGATACATTATGATAGCATGTCAGGTCTCTGACTAAAGCCATTGACCCAAAGATTTCAAACCTCATGTACTGGTCATAACAATAGAACTGGACTAAAAGACTTCACAAGTTTTTGAATTTAATACTTGTCACCACCAGCACTATTGCATGAATGTACCTACCTCCAGTTGGCTAATCGATGATGATAACAGAGGACCTTCTTCTGGTTTTAGACTCCAAGCTTTCTTGCCAGTTAGGTCTATGGCAGACACCTCTCCATTTAGAGTGCTCACAATCAGCAGCTCTTCACTGTAAAAAAAAAAAAAGAGAGTTCTTTGCATTATAAACAAGTAGAACTCGGGTTTACGCGATGTGTAAAATATATGTCCCAGCCGAGTGTGGCCAAAGTTGACCCCATTTGAACTCCTGTGACCTTAATAATAAATGGGATAATAACTAGGACATCATAAGGCCTTACAAATTCTCATAAATTTAGCTGTAGAAATTTCAGCTTCTCTCATCCCCATCTGAATTTGGGAGGGGACTCAACATCCCCAGTGACAATCAATCAGCTCCTGATAACACCATGTGCTAAGGCTACTTCTAGGGAACTTTGCCATCTAGACACTCAGCACTGCCTGGCCAAAAGAGTTGACGATTTCCAAGCAGAGGCGGATGTGCAAGCACAGGAGAGATGCATCTTTTTTGATAAATAATGCAAAAGGTGTTTTTTTTTAAATTTGGAAACACGGTTTCCCAATTTGACCTTCTTTGACCTTGAATGACCCCTGGTGACCTTGTCATGACCTTGAAATTTTTTGGCGTCAACAATTTTTATCGACCCCACCCTCCAAGTGCACCCACCAAGTTTCAGGAACGTGTGACCCTCGGTCTCTGAGAAAATGTCTACAGGTTAACATTTGGGGTTAACATTTTCATCACGGACAGACACACAGACGGACTGAGCCCATTTTATAGTCCCCTTTTCGAACTCTTTCGGCGGGGACATTGGAAAATTACCCCACTAAACTCTGTATGTACTGTACACATGACTGCCAGTATTATATATAAAAATTTCACACAAAGTCGTTGTTGACATTCTTGATAATGTAACGTCCGAAACAAGGCAGTAAAGCTCGACTTGAATCAGTCATAAATTGTGATCTACATATATTGGAGACAATTCGTTCCTGCTCCGGCACGTCACTTAGACCTGTAGGGATAATTCATAGTTAGGAATAATTGTGATCACAGTTTCTTAATTTCACATGACATCATCCACACTTGAGTATTAGGAACGACGCTAAATCTCATTTCTGTGGTTGAGATAGCAATTTCTTAAATTTTGGAATATATACCAGAAATGTCATTATATATTGGTAAAATCATGCCAAAACAGCAAGTGAAGGAACCATATGTCATGGATTTTGTTTTTATTCAAGGAACTTGTAGATATTATTGAAACTAAGAAATTCTGCAAATTTGAGACCACAGCTCCGTTTCGTTTTCATGTAGCGGCATTTTGAATTTTGCGGGAATACCGCATAAAATGCGCGTCGCGAAACGAAATAGCCTCTTTAGGGGCCCATATTTTCAAAACTACACCCCCTACAACCATGAAATTTGGTATCTTTGATTACTTTTTGCTATAGATTCCAAAAATAGGAACTTACAAGATCATTGAATATTTACAAAAATAGTTGCAGGGGTCCAAAAATGAGGCAAAACTCAGCCGGAACATACTTTGGGGGGTCATAACCCCAAACATGTGTCCAAAATTGGAGGGAACGTAGCCACTATCTAGTAGTTGCTGTATACCTAGTTATAAAGTAGTTGAAACCTCTTTGACTGAGATACAGTCAGTCAAATTTCGTAATTTTGATATTTTTTCACAACTTGACCCCCCTGAAAAGTAACGTCAGACATTGGTCACCAACTTTTACTCCCAATATGTGGTAGATAGGTCCATGTTCAACGGATATGAACATTTCCAGCTTGGTGTCAAAGCTACAACATAGTGAAGTAGTCATAAAAGCGTACTATCTAATTATGTAGCTTTTTTCAAATTTGCCATGTACCAGGGTACAAACACCGCCCCCCCCCTCCATCCTCTCCCCTTTTCAAAAGTTGTAAGTAACAGTCATGTAACTTAAGATGTACTTTGGATGACTGTTAAACCAGCAAATACCTGACTGATGTCATAATAGCTTCTTAATAGCCCATCAACATGGATTACGATACTCATTCCTCTCTCTTATGGTGGATTCAGAGTCTGTGCGTGTAAAGACTGCGCGTCGATGGGCATCGATCGATGCATATCGTCAAGACTCTGAATAAACCATTAGACATTGCAGAAAATTATTCTTTTATGCCAGAACCACCCTGTGTATGCACACATACATGTATCATTTCTGCCAAAATTTACCCCTTTGTGTCTTGAAAGCCAGTGTCCCGCCCCTATTTGGTACTACTTTTCTCCGACATGTTCTAGACAGTGACAAACTAGTTGGCCTGGATCAAACTTATTAGCAATGTGAAACCAGAAAGTCAGAAACATTACTTTAATAATCAGTAATTCATATACGTACCACAAAATGCAATCAAGAGTTGCTCTTTATCTGAGAGATTATTAATTGTTTCTTCATATGAATATCCTGAAAGCATTTAGTTCATACCATAATTTTTTTGATGGGTTTTTGATAAGTTCTGACACTGGCATGAAGCAAATTACATGGGCAAAGGGGATATCACAAATGTCAATTCGAATTCGGTCGGGCCAAAAGAAATTGTCATCATCACCTCTGTGCATAAAATTGACATGTGTATCCTCATGGACATTAAGATGTTGATTCCACCATACCAATATACCAATCATTGTCATATATGGCTGCAACCAATTTTCCAGGTATCAATTCAGCTGGAGCAACAGGGATTCATATGAATGAACTTTTAGTTTGATGTGACTTGAAATCCTCAAAGCTTAATCAGCGCAGATCAGCCGATTTCAAATGGAAATCTCTCTCTTTGTGTCGGTGATGAGCTTATAGTGCCATCAGCCAAAAGTTGTTCAGAATTAGTGTATCTAATAATGTATGGGTCTGGTTCTATTTATTTTTCACTTTTATTGCAGTGAAAGTCTGAAATGCAAGAGAATTTTCGGAAAATTTTGTTGACAAAATCGTGCATACTAATGAGCTTGTACGTGATTGGTTGAAAAAATGGCCATGTGATCAATGTTCCGGAGATTTCCGAATGGATTTTGAAAAGGTCTATAAATCGATGATAAATTTGTGAACAGTTGTTGGTGAATGATCATGGTTATTACTAATAACACAGTAACTTTGGCACTGTAGGTCTCTTCCATTTTCTAACCGATAGTACAGTATTTTTGGGTTTACCAATTTATAAAAACCCTGGCATACAAATGAATAAATTTCGGCAAAGTCCAAGAGAGAGGAATGAGTATTTCCATTTTGATGGGCTAATAAATAATTATTAATTAAAGGCTATTGTGACATCAGTCAGGTATTTACTGGTATAAAGGTTCTCCTAAAGTACATTTTTTAATATACTGTAAAGCATTTTAATTTCGCTAGCATTTTAATTTCGCTAATTAAGCTAGTATCACAATTCGCTAAATTAAAATGCCGCTAAAATGATTGTTAACATAGCATTGAATAGCAAGATGATTCAAATTAGTGAAATTAAAATGCACCCAAAGAGTGAGGGTTTCCAAATTCGATAAATTTTAATGCCGTGAAATTAAAGTGC
>JXSR01S050558.1:51145-68318 GCA_000969725.1 Ophiothrix spiculata
TTAACTTTTTTTACTGTCAGTTTTCAAAAGCTAAAGCAAAAATTTGATTGTACCTTTTGAGTCCTACCATTCGCTCGCCCCTCCTAACAATAAAACCTTGGAACAAGCAATGATTACCCAGCACTTTTGGAGGTAATAACAGCAATTATGTACAGTGTATTGCATCCAACAGGTCTGACTATACTTCGATCACCAAATAGGCGGGCCTCTTCACATCGTGAATTGATATAGATAAGCGCGTATGTAGCTAGACACAGCACAACTGCAGGAGACGTAGCGCGCGTTGCACGTTTGACTCGCGCATCAGGCAATGGCGATCTTGTAACTGGGATTATGTTTACTTAAAAATGAAGAAAAGCCTCATAGTTCCCACCTATTTAGTGTAGATCACAGTATAGCAGTGATATGGTTGTTTGCTACAGCTACACAAAGCAACTTGATTGAAGCATCCCTTACCGGTGTTTTTGCATCCATTTCCATTGTGTACTTCTGCAGGATACGAACAAGTGCGATCTTGCTCTCTAGGATAGCAAATCTCATCCCGACACAGTTCCTTGGTCCAGCTCCAAATGGCATCCAGGCACATGGATGCCGATTTTCCTTGGCCTCTTTGCTGAAGCTAAAATGAAGAGATTCAAGAAATACATATACTCCATTAAACCAAAAGTACAGCATGTTAGGATCCCACAAGATTTTGAGAAAAAACCTCATCCTTTTTGTCACTTCGCACCTAGTATGGTTTAATTGACCAAATGGACCAAAATGACACCTTAGGTAACAATTAAAAAACCTTTTATTCTCTTGGGATGTTTTTAGGTCATGTAAAAAACCCAAAAACAAATGTCTGGTTCCAGTTGACCCTTCTTTAACCCAACTCCCACTGACTCGCTCCAAATTGGAAACAAACCTAAAAAACGAACAAAAAACAAAAAGATAAATTTTGCAGTCAAAATCATCATATATTATTGGTTCCAGGTTAATATCACGATTCTACGTGTTTATAACTTAATTGCCGATTGGTGGGGTAATTCAGTGATAGAGACAAACTGCCAATTGGAAACAACATTGTTTACATGTGAAAAGTGTTCTAATTTTTTAGCAAAACACATTCTATAAATTTTATCATAAGAAATCATGATGGATTATAATGCCAGGGAAAATAGAAATACAGTTGACGCTGCTTAAGCGGGATCCTCTTAAAAGGGATCTTTGAGTAACTGACATAGACCCAGAGGGAGGGAGGGGGGGTAACTGAAGTTTGTTTCTGGGTAACCACCAAAGTTCCGCTGGTTCAGAAGGTGACCCTATGTGAGACCAAAAATTGGCGAAAGTGGGTAAAATGATACCCTATCTGAGACCATAAATCTACCATATCTGTTTGAATGGACACCCTATCTGAGACCATATCTGTTTGAATGGATACCCTATCTGCGACCATATCTGTTCAAATGAATACCCTATCTGAGACCTTACGCAAATGTGGTGAAATAAGTATTACAAGAAATCAATGGTTAAATGTAATAGTACACCATTTGAACACTCTTAAGAAGTATTTTTAGGTATTTGAAGCACTTTTATTGACACCATTGGCATTAATTCAACAATTCTGTCTTAGTTTGATAACCTATCAGAGACTTAGAAGCAAAATTTGATACCCATGTGAGACTTAATTTTACAGAGTACCATGTCGATTTTGATACCCTATATTGCAAGTCTCCAAGACCTGTCCAGGTCTCACCTTTTGGGAACGCGGGTGATTACCCGGTCAGAATACCCAGTTACCCAAAATCAAGATTCTTGAAAATCCTTTTTTGCCAGTTAAAACAAACCTTTTTCAGACTTTTCTGGTTGCATGTTCCCACATTATGAATACCCAAATTCCCCAGGTTTCTGGCTGTATACTATATAGACTAAATTGACAAAGCAATTGCTGAGGTGTCCCTAACGAGTCACTTTTAGTGTGATCACCCTGATGTGACTTGAAATCTTAAGCTTAATTAGCCGATTTCAAATGGAAATTTCACTCTTTGTTTCGGTGAGCGAATGGTACCAACAGCCAAAAGTTGTTAAGAATTAGTATATCTAATAATGTAGGGGTCTGGTTCTATTTATTTTTCACTTTTATTGCACTTAAATGCGAGAGAATGTTCAGCAAATTTTGTTGACAAAATCGTGCATGTACGTGATTGGTTGAAAAAATGGCCATGTGATAAATGTTCCGGAGACTTCCGAATGAATTTTGAAAAGGTCTGTTGATTGGTGCACACTTACTTCTCTGGGTTAAATGTCCATGGATCACACCAACATTGTTCATCATGATGGATATCAAAGGTGTTAATCATCACAAATTCCCCATCACTCACTTTGGTACCATTGAATTCAAAGTCTTTGTTGCAACCCCTTTTCAAACTGGACAAAATAAAGTGAAATGAAATTAATTGTTAATAAATCAAAATCATACAAAGTATATGGAAAATTGCCTCAAATTAACTATGCGACAGTGTAACTTCTGATAATTATACGGGCAACATAAAACCGTGTTTTCACGAAGGTTTTTGCTTGGTTTAGAAGACTTGTGGCTAGAGTTAAACCAACCGTTAAGCCAGAGTGTCTGTCCTCACTGTGAATTTAGACTCTAGTCTAGCGAGAGAGATCAAAGAACTTTCGCTAACCGTAAGTCTAAATCTTACCAGAAGTGTCTTGTGACCCGTAAAATGATGGACAAAGCGCGCATATATGAAATCAGAAAACGTAAACAAAGATGACGAGGCTTCGCACAAGAAGACCGATCTGTGCAGAATTTTGTCATTATTATTGCCGTAAAGATCATGTTAGACAGTTCAAGTCAGATACTTGAGCTTTCTAGTCTTCCACTAATTTATCACTTGAGAAACAGGCGGCATATGCGCCATGAAAGGAACAGCCCTGAAGAAAATTGAATACAAATCTTGATAGGAATGTGCACATTTGGAACATCAATCGAGTACAGTTTAAGTACAATTCTAGTACAAAAAATTTTGTACTAGAATGTACTGAAAGCTGAGATGAATTATATTCGTCTCAGCTAAAAGTGTACTCGAATGATGTTCCAAATGTGCACATTCCAATAGTCTTCCAATCTTGTACTAGAATTGTACTCGATTTCTACCAGGGAGAATAGCTCGTTTCATATCTTATACAGAAATACAGTGCAAAACTTCCATATGGCAGTTATGCATGCGCTGACAGGGAATGACGTGTGCAATCGCCAATATCGCCGAAGGTCACGTACATCATTAACTCTCGGTTAAGATAAAAGATCGCATCTTCACAGTGTTTTGACTCTCGGTTAAGACTCTCGGCTAAGCAAGATCAGGTTAGCCAAAAGATAACCACTAGAAAGTCTTACGGTTAAAATTAACTATTTAGACTATAGGCTACAGAGTGGGAACGTGCCTATAGTCCACAACAACATGGCCTCACATTCACTATCATCTACTTCTGATAATCATGCAGGTGACACAGGCCACAATCTTATTGCCTCACACTCACCCCAACCACCTCTGATAATAAGAAGGGTGACATAAGCCACAATACCAGTGTGCACCTTCAAAAATTGTTTTCATTTGATACTTACACTGGCGCCATAGGCCACAATCTTGGGGATTCGCAAAACACTTTATCCAGGTATTCCATCTTGAACACAGCATCATACGTGACTGGTTTGCCATCGGGACTGATGTCATCAATTTCCTCCTGGACCTGTTTCTGAATATCAGGGTACTTGGCTAGGGCATACGTCATAAAGCACATTGTTGTCGACACAGTTTCATATCCAGCAAAGAAAAATAACACACTCTGTGAAGCAAATTATACAGATAACATTTTATTGTTAAATGTTCATTCCAACTAAAGTGAAGTTAAAGCAATACTATAAGATTTTGATCAAAAATGGTTTATAGTAAAAACAGCATAAAATGAAGGAATGTGCCTATCTGAAAGCGTTTTCAAGTGTATTTTGTCAAAAAATTGGTTTGCCATTGAAAAATTGATAAAAATCACATGCATGCTTTCCTATACTAAAACATGTGGAATTAAATTCGGGATCCCAAATTTAATTCAACAAATGGCCATAAAAGAAAAAGTAAGCATAATTAGGCAAAATCATTTGGAGGGTATTACTATCTACCCAAAACCAACCCGGTAAGCTAAAAAAATGGAAAGTCATGGGTGACAGGGGGCGCTTCACTTTTAACACTATATAGTATTGCTTTAAGTCCATGATGACTTAAAATTAGTGATGCACTGACAAGCCTTTTTTAACCGATACCATTTATATAATGAAATTATCGGCCGATACCGATTAATAATTACACGATGTAAACGGACTTGAAACTGAACAATGCACTGACACATCAATGCATTTTACTTAATACAATGATTTTATGAACAGCAAATACTTGCAGTAAAATGCAAGTTACTACATTCTAAAATCTAAATTTGTTTTTTATGCGTTGTATTTTTTTCTGACAAATTTGCATTTACAATATATATATATATAGTTTATATAGTTAGCGTTGGTGAGTGCAGCTAGTATAAGGTATCTAATGACTTAAGCGATTATGTTATAGCATGTCATTAGGTTATGAATAACATACAAGCGCTTAAAGTATGTATCCCATCTAGTCTAATAACATCACATCAGGTTAAAAAAACTCATGTTTTTCTCTGTTTTTTCTTCATAATAGGCTTAGATTAACGAGTCGGCTCATTTAAACTAATTATCGGTAATTTGGTGTTTTTTTACTGATACCGATTCTGAACCGATAAGGCAAATATCAAAATACAATCAAAAACTACGATAGGTGGTATTGCACTATGATAGAATTCCCCAAGGCCTATAATCAGGCCTAATCAATGGTTTTCACAGCTTAAAGAGTGGTCCATTACAAATCATTTGGGGTTCATGAATATGTCCTTGTTTGGCCCAAGGGCAAGTGGCATTCAAAATGTCAAAATTTGGGTGAAAATCACCTTTTCATCTTGCAAATCACTTAATATTGCTGGCAAAAATTTCATAAATTTACTGATCAGTTATTGATTGATCACTAAGCTGTCAATCGTTGAGTATCACATTTGTTTTTGGCTGAGTGCGATCAAGTGATAAATTGTGTGATTGCAATCAACAAATCAAAACACGGATTCTATAACTGAAAAACTTTTAGCCAATCAAAAGGTGCAATACTTGATGATTCGGCTGTATTATTGATTATTTGCCATGTATAAATGATAATTACACATAGGAGGTAACCACTTGGAATCTCGGATCCATGATATGTGAACAATGGTATATTAATGCCCCAATCAATGCATCTGCTTATTTTATTGTGCCAGGGCAGCTTTCCCTGTATGCTATGGTCACATAACCACCGGTCGCCGACTGGTGTCTGGAAATCGGAAGGAAGCCGCAACGCTGGTATGACATTAGATGCCCGGTCGGTCACTGGTTGGCCGCCAATTGTTATTGGACCATACCTGAAGACATCGTATACAAGCCGCAAAGTTTTAACTCAAAATTAAATTGTTGTGGCATGGTTCCACGTTTCTCCGGCTCACGGGCACCAGATCGGTGTCCACTGAATTCTACCTGGTAGGACACCATAAACACATTGTAACCTCGCCGCAAGGTTATGTGACCAGGGTATCCCACTTTGCAACTCATTTGTGCCGAATAGTTCTTTGTGCAACTCAGTTGTGCCGAATAGTTCTTTGTATGTTTAATACTCAAAGTCTCAAACATGGTGAACAGTTTTGTCAAATTATGAGCACCAAATAAACACACTTCCATGAACAAATAAGGCACTGGTTGCGATGCATGTGCTTATATTTTGAATATCAACTGCACTGTGGGTTGATATTGTCAACAATGGAATAACAGATAGAGCGAGTTGTTGAAAGTTTTATAATATACAAATATTTATTGACTTTAAGTGTGACATTGTATAGTGAGCTTATACTAGTTCTCAAGGTGATGCATGCACAAATGTATATATTCATACACTCTGCGTGTGCTCCGCGTGTCACCTAGCCAATCAGAACGCAAGAATATAAAGTACGCGGAGTGCAGTGGATCTTCACAATGCACTGCGCTTGTTGCGTTCTGGTTTGCGTGGCGGGCGTTCAGTGCGTATGAATGTTTCATTGTTTTTGTCGGGTGATTATTTATTTAGTTTAGAGAAATTTTGGATTTTGATGGCCATATTAAAAGCCTTATTTCTTTTTGCAAAAGATACAATATTATTTTTCTGTCGTGTATGAATTAGATTAATAAATTTGCATTCCATAATGCTCGTAAAATGAGACAAAATCAATGCACTTGCGGTAAATTTTGATTGCTGTCCAATGCACTCCGCCCCTACGGGCCTCATGAATTGGACGCATCAAAATTGACCGCGCTTGCATTGAGTTTGTCTCATTTCACTCGCGTATGAAATGCGCATTTATTAACCTATAATCCTTTCCCTGTAAAGGGTCAAGACCCGTCAGCCTAAACCAGGATTTGGAATGTACAACCTACCATTTTTAAGGGGACTCTCTGCCATCTCAGCTTTGCCAGTTGACATTGAACCCTCTTCATTTAATAAGCTTACCGCTCCAATAAGTTCATCAGATGTTATTGGAATCCTTGTTTTCTTAGCGCCCTCGACTTCCGCTTCTTCGCCACCTGTCTCAGATGCATCAAGCATCAGCTGAAGAAAATCTTTTCTCTAAATAAAAAAAATAGAGAATTGTATATAGGATTTGCCATATTTTGATCAAACCTGTCTATAATAATCTGAGACGAAAATTTTCGTCTCAGATAATAATAATAACAACAAACAGGTATACTATATAGCCCTTTACACTGACGTCAGGAAATTGTAACAATTAATTAAATTAACTTCATAGAGGCACAACTGGCAAAAATACAACCTCAATATGTACTTGGATCCATTATATCCCACACTTGTTCCAAAAGTGTCGTTCAGGTCAAAAAACAACTGAGGCTAAATGTCTATCCACATAATCCCAGGGATTCTCAATATAGGCCAAACAATACTGTAAAAGCCAATATTTTCGCGCAAACTCTAATTTTCGCGCAAACTCTAATTTCGAGCTATTTTGAATTATTTTGCGCGTTTTTATTTTCGCGCTCGTTATTCTTTTAACATGCGATGGTATATAATTATATAACCAACAATTTTCGCGCTACATTTATTTTTGCGCTAGGCGAATTGAGCGCGAAAATTAATGTAGCGCGAAATAAACCACTTATACGGTAATTTATTGGACATCATAACCAGAAATCCAGATTGCAGGGCCCTATTATTTGTAATTACAACCTCTATGATGGATTGTTGTTTACATTGTCCAATAAATGTTTATTTGTGATGCGTTACATCAAAAGGTACAAGTTCTCGGCCAAGCAAATTTTGAGATACAGGCAAATAAAGCTCGTAATTATATTAAGAAAATAATAAGAAAATTGTCATCTTTATTCACCATATCTTCAAAATTTAAACTTCAATTTTCACAAGCAAGGTATCATTTCAAAGCTTAATTTATTCTCTTTAAAGTAACACAGAAATCTCAATTTTGTCAAAGGTAGACAACTTGTACCTTTTGATGTAACGCGTCACATTTTGCCTATAGCGGTGCACGTGCCAAATGTGGCACTTTGACGACAAGTATTGATTGGCGCTTTGATGGACTCTAGACCAATTTCAGGGGGAGCGGGTTGGTGCAGCGGTAGTTCCTTCGCCTTGCAGGTCCCCGGTTCAAGTCCAACGACCGGCACTTTATGTGCATTTGGTTTTCAGTCCACGCTCGCTTCCGCAGGTTTTTCTCCGGGTACTCCGGTCTTCCTTCTGCATTCAAAACTGAATTTAAAAAACATCTTGGAGCACAGCAAAAAAGCTGTTGAAGATAAGCTTCCATTAGCTTACTTGGAACCAAGTACCAAGTTGGGTTTCCTTGGCGAAAGCCTAAACAAGGTGACTTTTTTAACACTCTCTAAAACAGGGGTTCTCAATTAAATTCGTTGGTGGGCCATTAAGGCCAAACGCAAGTTCAAAAATACGTCTAGGAGCTAGGGCCAAATTAAGACCTTTTTCAATGCTTTTCCTATATACATAGATCTGTATTCCAAATGCGATCAAAGGGCGAAATAAAAGTAGTTCGCGGGCCGGATTTGGCCCGCGGGCCACTATTTGAGAAGGCCTGCTCTAAAACAAAGAAATACATTAGGAATTCATACACTGAAAATATAGGGAATTTTGGCACTTTGCCTTTCAATTATTGCAAGGACTAGTTAAGAACCCCTGGTCTAGCTCAAGGACCAGTGTGTTCCTGCTAAGGCCGTATGGCACACCATTGTTGCAGGAGCCGGGAAAATTGGCGCAACAGGTTTCTGAAAAAGAAAGGATTCTTTTCCTGGCTTTATTTGGCCAATTGGTGTACTTTGATCAGAGTAAGTCATAATAGATGCTACTTCAAACGCATACACAATTTGTGTGTGAAACAAAATGCACACGCTGTGTATGTCAAGTGAAGATTTACGTAATTTTGAACAATTTATAACTCTGTTCCATGAGCAACAGCAATATGGCAGCTAATGCAGACTCCTTAGTACAAAAGGGGTTATGGGGACGTGCCGCAAATTCGGGTAGCAAAATCAGGCTTTCCGGTATTCCAATCGGTCCTTTTTCTTCGCAAAATGTGGTATTTTTATGGGGTTTCTTACAAAATTTTCTGAAATTTGCGCCAAATGTCACAAAGTCGGACATTTCTTCTCAAAATGTTAGAAAATTTTGCCAAAATAGAGCAAATTTGAACAGAAAAAATGAGATTTTTAACTAAAATTGGCTCAAAATTTAGAAGATTTGGTATACGGATGGGTCATTTTTTCTTAAAAATTGGTATTTGGATGGGTGGCTTTCCAAATTTCCCAGAGGCACGTCCCTACCCAAACCAAATTTGAGTACCCCCCCACCCCGGGTTATAATTTCCTTAACTTGGAGTGGACCCATGGCTGACAATATGCTGCAGAAGTGACGCATCATGTAAATCAACTGTTTGTGGTATACAGTGGGCATAATAATACCACATGTTGAGTCTATGGAGAATAATTGCTATTGTATTATTCTTGAATCCAAATGAATCAAAAGTTAGCACTATTATGCTGGTATGTTTTGAAGAAGAGTTGTATAATAGACCAGATGGTCATCCTTTCATTATTTTGTGCAGCTTAAAAACAAAAAGTGAGGGAAAAGATTGTATGATTTTTGTGTGCATGTATATGTTTCTTGTTTTTAATATATATGATTGTACTCTGGCAACTAAATGGTAATTTGACTGAGAATGCGGCTGTTGAGCCAGTCAAGCGTTGTTCTTTGCTTACGCACAATTTGGCGGCAAAATGTAAGATGCGCATTGCGTTGTAGTCAAGAAATAGTAGCCTGCGACACAACGCACAGCGGAGTCACTACGCACTCGTGTAGCGTCGGTCTAGGCATGGCGCCCGCATGGCGCGATCCCCTAACTTAGATGGATATTTAGGGTGCAAATAGACAAGTTTCCTATCTGGACTTTCTTTAATCTATGTATGTGATCTAACCATATCGACACAATAATTTGAACCAGATTGCACATGTTGGGCTAATTAATTATGCAAGAAATGACGTTAGTACTTCCGCATTATATGCCATAGTGCTCGATAGTAAACAACATACCCTGCCAACGGATTGGTAATTTGAACGAGAATGCGGCTATCAGGTCAGTCAAGCGCAATTGCTTGCGTACACTAAATTTGGCAGCAAAATGTAAGATGCGTATTGCATGGTAGTCAAGTAGCTGTAGCGCGTGACCAGAACACGCAGGGGGTTCACTACGCACTCACGCAGCGTCAGTCCAGGCATGGATGCAAATAGTTCCGTTCTGTATACTTTCTTTAATCTATTAATAGTGTGGTGTCACCCACTGAAGACTTTGAACACTCACCTCTGATTGGTCACTTTCTTTCTTTAATTCCATGGCTTGCTTTACAATAGAAGCAAAGAAATCCAGGGATTCCTTAGAGACAATCTCAATGCCTAGCCCATCCAATACAGGCGTTAAGAGAGGAAAAAGCACTGAAAAGAAATAATATAAATCAATAATTGGTGACTGAGGCAGAATGGATCATGATGTTTAAAACATGATCTAGGGTTTTCATTTTTGAAAAATGTTGAAGAGCTATAAATTACTCTCCTGAAAGGTTCTAAGGCGAGTGGTCAGGAGAATGATTTGAGGTCATACCATTATATTTGAGCTGATTCCAGCAGTTTGAGGTGAGCTAAATATTGCTCTCCTAAGAGACTGTATAAGCGAGCATAGGAGAGCAATCACTCTAGCTCGCTTAAAAATGAAGGCCTGACATCATATAGCTTCATTTGTGGGATGCTCATAATAGCTTGGTATATTTTATGCTAGTAAAATAAATTTATAGCATTCATCATCTCGTGATGATGACTTGATCACATGCAATTGGCTTGGTCTGTTGCTTTTCCTGCGAGTCATGATGGTAGTCTCTTTGACAGATGTTATTAGTCCAAACCAAACTGATGCGCAATAAGTTTTTTTGCCTAAGGTAGGTGGTATTAAAAGCTGTGCAGATTTTATTTTATTTAATGATAGGAACACATACTTCAAAGCTCAACTGGAAGTTGACCACCCAAAACTGCTTGTTTCAGGTGGCCACTACTGGTTGTGGTAGTTGACCACCCTGAACCGCTGGTTCCAAGCAGTCCACTAACGATTGAGGTAATTGACCGTGCAGAACCGCTAGTTTCAGGTGGTCCACTACTGGTTGTGGTAGTTGTCCACCAAGAACCGCTGGTTCCAAGCAGGCCACTATCGATTGAGGTAATTGACCATGCAGAACCGCTGATTCAGGTGGTCCACTACTGGTAGTGGTTGTTGACCACCAAGAACTGCTGGTTCCTCAGTCCACTATCGATTGAGGTAATTGACCATGCAGAACCGCTAGTTTCAGCAGTCCACTATCGATTGAGGTAATTGACCATGCAGAACCGCTAGTTTCAGGTGGCAACTACTGCTTGTGGTAGTTGACCACCAAGAACTGCTGGTTCCAGGTAGTCCACTATCGATTGAGGTAATTGACCATGCAGAACCGCTGATTCAGGTGGACCATTACCGGTTGAGGTAGTTGACCACAAAGAACCGCTGGTTCCAAGCAGTCCACTATCGATTGAGGTCATTGACCATGCAGAACCGCTAGTTTCAGGTGGCCACTACTGGTTGTGGTAGTGGACCACCAAGAACTGCTGGTTCCAGGCAGTCCACTATCGATTGAGGTCATTGACCATGCAGAACCGCTAGTTTCAGCTGGTGCACTACTGGTTGTGGTAGTTGACCACCGAGAACTGCTGGTTCCAGGCAGTCCACTATCGATTGAGGTAATTGACCATGCAGAACCGCTGATTCAGGTAGTTGACAAACTACCGGTTGAGGTGAGACCACCAGTTGAGTGGTCTATTCTCTTCCTGAAAAAAAATCAGGTGGAACAATTAAAATGGCATATGGAATCTCATCTTTTTATCTACAGGCAAGGCTCTAAATTTAATTTACAATACTCACTTCTTAATATCAGCCCTGGACTCCCTGTACCACTTTTAAAGAGATTCTTGGAATGTTTCAGGAATGGATCGTCAGGAGACCGCTGACAATCTGCATCAAAACCAAAGGCACAGGTGGCAACGTTATCAAGTACGTAATGTCCAAACACTCTGTTAAGTAAAAAAAAACCAATACAGGATAAGTTAATGATCAAGAGTAAAGAGCTATGGCATCTGGCAAGATATATCTATCTAACACCCGGGGGGGGGGGGGACTGCGCCATTTGTAAACAAAACGCCCAAATGTCCGCTCCTGCCTATACTCTTAAAACCAGTACAAACATAAATAGGTTTATGAATAGTGACCATATACTACACTTCAGTTTCATTCATGGATCACATGCAATACCAATTACCATGTCATAAATAACTTACTCTTTGGACTCAAAACTTTCTCCCTTTTTCTGAATTTCACCTAAAACATCCAAGAGAATATCACAACTTCTGTTCAAACTTGGGATCATCTGCAGAATAAGAAAAAAAAACTTCAGTATATGGCCATAGTCTTACTCTGATGTTTGATACCAATAATGGCAGAACTTTGTGAATTAAACCAAATCTTCTACACAGCTTTAGTTTTTGCCATTTTTACTGATGATTTGCTGATCTGATGGTTAGGCCCCAAAAAAATAATTGTTGTGTTGCCCTCAAGTGGGATTTCTGAAAAATTGAGTCGGTCAGAAAAATATTTTTTTTTAAATATTTTTTTTAAAAGTACCTAAATTATCAAATTTGGGTGCATTTTCCACTATTTTCAAGATATTTTCTCAAAAAACACCCAATCTGAGCAAAATTGGGTGCTTTCCTGACCCTAATATTTTTTTTGTAATTTTTGAATAGGGTCGGTCGCTGAGGGCAACATAACAATTTATTTTTTTTGGCCTTATCAACCTCTGAAAGAGTCCACCATCAAATTTCCAAACACAACCTGTGACACTTGTGCATATTGCCGTCAAACCCAAAAATTAAAATTTCAAGACGGTATCGAGCGAAAAGTTGCAGTGGTGAAATCGCTGGACTTTGAACGCATCATTACACACAATGTGTATCCACATGTGGTCAAGGTATAAAGCCGAAAACATACTCGGCCTCAAAACAAAATTTTCGCTACCAAACATTTGGTCGTGACGTCAAAATGACGAGTGACTCCAAACAAAATAACTTCAACACCGAGTTGAGACCAAACAAAATTTCGCGCTAGATTGCACATGTTATTGAATTGGCATATACATTGGACCAAATGTTTGCTACCCGTTCATAGTCTTAGTTCGATGGCAAATATTTGGTGATGTCACGACCAAATGTTTGGTAGGAAAAATTTTGTTTGGAGGCCGACTATAATTTGGGCCTAAGTCAATAGCAAAAGCCATGACTGAGCAAATCAATATGATTTTTTTTTGTACATCTTCTTCAAGGCTACTGTTTAAATTTTCAACAAAATTCCCACTTAAACCTCAACTGCCAGTTGCCAAAGTATGATGGTTGTCAGTATTTAGAATTCAGTGCTGGTCTGAAATGCTGGTTGAAATTAAGGTTCTAATTCAAACTCAGCCAGTGGTTGCATGGTTGGAATTAATTCTTGATGGTTGTCATTGATTTGAATTCGGTCTGTCAACAGCCGCTTGAGTTGGAGGGGCCACTTCTAAACTCACGTGCAGATAATTGACTTCAGTTTTGGATTGTTTAGATTATAGTTCTAGGTTGCCAGTTGAATTAAAGGAGCCCTGTCCGATTGGGTTATTAGCATTTTTTCAAACTTTTTGAGATTTTGGTACAAAAATATCCCTCAAATATTTCTCATTACCCATGTGAAATTTTACGGCTGAAATGTGTCGCGTATTGGAGATATAAGTGAAAATGTGTTAAATAATGGTAACCATAAAATTACTGACACAATAGAGTATAGGCAAGTGGAAAATACAAAATTGCTTATAAAATCAAAATGGTTGTTCCAATTTAACTGAAATTTGAAACTGAAACCTATTAAGTGGTGATCTTTTACATGACAGTGAAAACTAAGAATTATCAAAAAGTATGAAAATGTGTGATTCCCAGTCACCCTTGAAAAATAAGAACAAATGTGTGGTCCTGTTTTTTTTTTTTTACATACAATAATGATTTGGTCACAGGTTTTTGACTCATCGGTTTAAGATTCAGATTCAGATTCTTTATTACCATAAAAATACATCAGAACAGCAACAAAATAACATAAAAAACAAAACTTGTGGAAGAAAGGGCGGGAAGGCCAATAAGGCCTGTTGAATGTCCATCCCTTATAGAATACAACAAAAAGTTACAGACATTGGTTTTAAGCCAAAGTTCACATAATAATCATAATAATGATGAGTTCCAGTTTGGTTATTTGTGAATTTACGTTGAAAAAAGGGTGTTTTGGGAAAAATTTAGAAAGTTCTTGATGGATCTAAAAAGCGTAATGGACCATTTATCTCATGAAATTTGGTGCTCTTGTCAACCAGATTTAGTTCTTTAGTCTATCAACCACCAATTGAATTCAAGGGGCCACTTCAGTTCTAACCGGTTGTCATATTGCTTACAATCCAGTTCTGGTCTGTCAACCACAGGATGAGCTTAAAGGGGCATTTCATGATCCACTTTTCACCCTCAAGGTCACCTCTATCAAAATTGAGTTTTTTTGCTTAACTGAATTGTCAGCTGGTTTATGTTACAATCTCCAAACCATTCTTTCAAATGTGCTTGCATTTTTGAGAAGAGTGAGAAAATGTGTCATTTTCTAATTATTGTCGGGGCCCCGACAGTAATTACAACACAGTAGCCTATGCGGATTTTTAAAAAGCTGAAAAGCTTGTATCTTGGAAAGGAATGGTCGGAATCAAGTAAAATTGTCAAAATACTCTTCTTCTATATATTTAGCTAGAAAACAGGCAAGGTTTTTGTCCCATCAAAATCATGAATTGCACCTTTAAAGGCCAACTAGCGGTTGACTGTGGTTCTAGATCATGGTTGGCATTGTTTAGAATGTAGTTCTTGGTGCCGGTAGACTGTTGGTGGAGTTGTGGAATTGTGAAGTTGCCCCAACCCAACTTCACTAAAGTTCACTGTCAAAAATCACGAAAATGCGCGCAAGTCTGAATACATCATAGATGCGGGTTGTATATGGGGATCAAACCACTGCCCAGGAAACAGCCCCGTGGTGGACTGCTAATGATGTGTCTCACTTGGGAAGCCAGAGGTCATTAATTGGTTTGAATTCTGATAAAAACATGCTTTTTTTCTCCTCGGAGTTAACCCTTTGAACTTGACAAGCCGGCAAGTGTATATGTACCGTGTACCCGATGAGCAGGTTTACCGGCTTTTAGGTCACGTGTCCGAAACTTGATGTATCTGTCAACAGGCATGGGTAGTTACAATTTTCAATGGTCTGATCTATATCAGAAGACACCAATGAAGCTTTGAACCCATGGTTGATGGGTCATTTTGTTCTTATTTACCCGACAGAGGTGAAAAATTCCTAATATTTTCATAAATTTGATCAAAATTTTCAACAAATGTGGCTTTTCCAATCGACTACGACATAAATGTCAAAAATGTTGGTTGACGTAAATAGTACTCTTTCGTGAATGCTGGTTATTGGAACAATTCAGACTGCTGTAAAATGAAAAAGTAAAGCAAGGAAAATCAAAATTAAAGTTTAGGGGTTATACTGTGTTTTTTAACTTTTGGGTTGGCCCGGATCAGCGGCACAGATACACGTGGAATGGCCAGGGTTCAAAGGGTTAAGCTTGAAAAATCATCTCTCAATTCAAGGTTAGGGTTGACTTTACCTGTTTCATCTTAGAGCCACTAAATGAGGGACTCATGTAGCTTCTGCCTCTCTTCCATGGTTCTCCACTGGCGGATATCAGACTATCTGACAGATAGGGGATTTTGAATTTAGTTTTAGCCTCCTAAAAGGGATAAATAATGCAGAGATATCATTTTAAGAACTTACAAGAAGTTGTTTATACCAATACCTTCACAGTTAATGTTATGAAGCGTGTGCCCAATACATGCTAGAACATATAGGGTGATTTGGATAGGTATATACAAGCTCCCGAAGCATTCTACTGGCCTCGGATGCTTTGTCTGAATTCATATTTAGAGGTTTTGCTCAGTTCAACTAAGGTTCGACGATTGTTAAAAATAAGTGTGAATAGCACATCCCTTAGTTGAACGATAACCTTCGTTCAAAGAACCTTCGGAGATTCATTCGACGAAGAGTTTATTAATTCGACTAAGCAAATCTGTAGTGTGAACAGTTGTTTCGTTCGATGATGTGCAATGATTAACCTTCTGACATGTTAATTAATACTGGAAACATTGTCAATTATGTATGTTACCATGATTATGGTCTGCATTATAATATACTTTAGAATCAAGTACCATGCAATTTCATAAACTGAACAGTACATACACTTACAGAAAAAATTGTATTTTACCTTTTTTGTTCCCTAGCTTATTATGTTTATTCCCAATGACTATTAAGTCTAGACACATACATTGTTTATAGGTTCATTTTAGTGCCTTTAATCATGATAATGGTACAGTTTTAGATAAGGTTTAAAATCAGTCCCCGATTTGACTGCAATACAGAATAACATGTGTTCTTAGGGTGAAATTTTGAGTAGAATTCAAATATGAAGTAAAAAATGCAGAGGCTTGCAGTTGAAATTTTGTCCCATTGACTAATACAGGTTCGAGATTGCCGAAAAAGTGGAAAAATGGCAAAATCCACTTGTTTTAAAAATTCAAACTCTTTTATATCAAAATATATGGGCCTACAAAACTAATACCATAATAGGTGCAATAGCCCATTTGTTCATGCATGTGCACAAATTAAGCCCAGAACCCCAAATCCCTATAGACCAAATCAGATTTGGTAAGTAACTTACCCGTGCTTGGAAACTTGAAAACTCTTTGATAAGAATCTGCCTTGCAACATCAGGGTCTGCAATGATTATTATCGGAATTCCACCAAAATATGAACTGTTAGGAAAAAAATCCAAGAAAATGGTGAAAAGTACTTGCATTTTGTTACAAGAATGAAATATTTATATTAGTTATAAAATTAAAGGTTGATTTATTGATTGATTAACTGATTGATTTTATTCGGTAAAAATTCAACATGACAATATACAAATGTAAAAATATAAAACACAGTTAAAATGATACATGATACATAGAAATTGATTTAAAAATCATAAATAAAGAATATAAAATACAGTTGAATAAAAACCAGGATAACTCATTAATCCGTGTTTCAGGCTTATTTCCAATGAGGTCCAAGAAGTTGCAGAAGAGTCGAACGCAGGCAGGATTTAAACAAAGACATAATTAAACAAAAAACATTAAAAATACACCAGGCCTAGGCCATTACTTGGACCTCATTGGATCAAGTATTTGAGAGGTACCCATGAATTGCACTTTTGAATCCTGATATATTATTGATAACCTTCAGACCT
>JXSR01S050559.1:1033-13292 GCA_000969725.1 Ophiothrix spiculata
CTTACATGTAAATCCAATGAAATTTAAAATGGCTGTAAATGACTGATATGGATTAAAACCGTAGTTCTTATCCAAATTAAACAAGATTTCCCAAGGAAGCAAAGAGACATTATCAATGGAGGATTTTGAATGCTTATCGCTGAAAGTAGTTTTTAACTCGAACTCACTCAAATATAACTACTATGGTATATATAAACAAGTTATTTGTATATTTCTGCTAAGATGCCAGCATGCATAGTTTCTTTAGACAAGTAACCATATAACACATCCTTCCTCTGTGTTTATGTTTGCATAAATCATGTAACTAAAGACAAATTTGTCTGACACATATTAATGGGAAGCATAAATAAAATGCACATTCTGAACTGCTTTGAGTTTGGGAAATAGTAGTAAATTACCACATTCTGATATATCCAGCAGAACTTCTGGTAATTATACGGTATATACCTAGCAGAAATCATTACTATAGGTGAAATACCTTCAAAGCCACATGGAGTATAGCCTAATTATTTTATTGTTTTAAATTTTGAGGCAAATGAAGTAGCATGTAACAAAACCCCAATACTGGCAAATATTTCGAGCGGTTAGAGTACGGGTCTTGCAATACAGAGGTTGTGGGTTCGAGTCCCGGGCGCGGCTGTTTTCATCTCCTTGGGCAAGAAAATTTTTCTCTACTTGCTCTGTGGTTCGGAAGTCACGTTAAGCTGTTGGTCCCATGTACAAATGGACTCCTTTTTACGGGGGTATGCATATCATACAAGTATACAGTGTATATTGATTGAGTGATTGATATGATGTAGTTATTACAAGATTCTGTCGCATAAATTACAACCTTGCATTTACTACAATAAATATTGATTTCATAGTTTTATACAAAAAAATGTCACTCTTTTGTTTTACCTTGTCATTTTCCTAAGTCATTTTCAACCAGGCAATAGACTACTATGTCTAAAGTGGGATCATACAGGGGTTTTTAGGGCATTATTTTCAACACTTCTAAGTAAATCCAAATGGAAATTCCCATTGCTCAAATAGTTTTAAAATGTGATGACAACCCAATTGTTCAAACATATTACAGCAACTCTATTTATACAATAAATGCAATGTCATATTTTTGTGTCCCCAGCCATAGCCCCCCTTTGAGACAATAAACCTTTTAAATTAGGTAAAATGTTTTCCCAAAAATACATATCTCGAAACATTGCTAAAAACAAATTAACATGATAGTGCAAGGTTTAAAAATGAACAGTACATCTGCATAATCTACTTATAGATAATCCATACAGAATTCTAGAATCAAAAATAACCAAAATTACTTACATTGGTTTCAATATATTACCAAGGAAAGTATTACACAGTATTAATTTGATAAGAAGAAAGGACCGCCTATCTAGATCAATACGACATGCCATCACAACCCTTTTCTGGGTTAAGGAATTGATCACCTTTTACCTTATTTTACCAACAAATCCAAACATAAGAAACATGAGCATCTCTACAAGGTTTCTGTCTCTATGTCTCTGTCATTGATTCCATGTCTAGGATTATAATGCTTAATGCAAGATTTATCAATAAATAGTGTAAGTGGAGGATTATCCTCACTTCGTCTCCGTATCTTAGGGGAAATTCATCCATTTCCTGCTCTAAATCTACGTACATCAAAGATTTATTTGAAAAATGATTGTCCTTTGTGGCTTACTGTTTTATTGTACTTTATGAAATATAAAATAATAAATTATAAAAAAAACACAAATGTTGTAAGACTGTTCTATCAAGTTCTTAAAGTTTATGCACATTTCAGCTTTTGTTAAAACATAAGCAGTATAGTCTATGCTTATATTCAGTTGAAAGTCGTTTTCATGTTGGAGTTACAACTATATAATTCTGTCTTTCAAATGCATGAACTGCAAGATAAAATATTTTCAAGTAGATAGCTGTTATCAACAATAGAAATATACGGTATTCGCTATAAACTAACTGGGAAGGTACTCAATTGAAATTGATGGGTTATTTAGGGGTATAATTGGGTTTGTTAAAAAAATCCAAGCTGTTGTGAGAAATCCTGATAGAGCAGCCTCAAAATTGGGTTAAAATGCCCATATCAGGCTGAAAACAAATAAAATTACTGAAATTTTGAACAAAAAAAATCCTGAAGAATCACACCATTGGTTGTTATCCCCAAGTTATCCCTGTCACTAAGAATTTGAGTGCTTCTCTGTAGCTCACAGGGAGACACTCCTAGCAATTAGGGACATAAAACACAGGTGTTATAATTTCTGCCATAAAAAGTGAAATATTACACATATCTAAATTCTCAATCTTATGTGTGGAATGACTCCCAAATATTTTATTTCAAAATGTTGAGTTATTTGCACATGAACATTTCATTTCAAACATTTTCATTTCATCATCTTGTGGCACAATCAATGAAATTTGCCTATAGCCTATAAAAACACACATGAACTCTGAAACAAAATGAAAATGACAGACGCTATTATAAGCTGCAGACGCTATTATCCTCACATACCATGGCGACTGGGAGACATATCATCATGAAAATGTGCTTCAATTATAAGTCTAGGTTAATGGCCTGGCTTATGACTGCAGAATTGAGAATAACAGAAGACTTATTACAGAGTTGGGGTGATATTGTCATTTGTAAATTTTCACTGGTTTAATTTATAATTTAATTTACACCTATCAACATTTTCAAATTCTGATGCGGGAGACTTCTGTAATCACTTAAATTTACAGGTAATGTTTACGGACAACTTACATATTAGGCCCAAAAGCCCGCCAAAAGGTACACCCACTTTTTTTACATAGCTTTTGATAAATGACAAGCAAATGAAAAAAAAGTCTCACAAGCACACAGAAGACTTATAACGATCTCAATCAATCTCATTTTCAATTTCTCAACAAAATGTAGCGTGTACACGGTCTGTAATATATGCTAGCAGCACACCGTGGTTGATTCTTTTTCAAAGTGGGAGATAGCAGTACTTTTTTTTTAAAGCAGAGATGGCAGTACATTTTATTAAAAGTGGGAGATAGTGTGATATTTTTCTTTTCTGTAGGTTTTAATTTGTAAAAAAAGCCAAACCCAATTTTTGCAAAATTTATGGTTGGTCGGAAAAGGGCAACACAGCATCAGAACCATATACTGGTAATGTAAATATGTTTTAAAGTTAATATTAACAGAACATGTACCAGTAATTGAAAGGTTGGAAGCTTCAACATTTGTCTGTCTTTGCAATTTGTCTTATATACAAGTGGTCAAGGATAATAGGCTGGATGAAGAGAGGAATTGATTAATGTAATTACAACTGAATGTTTGACCTTATCATCTAGCATTGAGCTCCTGTCGCAAGGTATATATTGCAGACTAAGCTGTGATCAAAGGTTTTATTTAGACTGAAAGCATTATGAAGAAAACACTTTATTTCCTGTTTCTTAAACTTGAACATAAGGGGAAAAACAGCGTTTTTGAACAAAGTTCTGATAGCCATCCAGATAGAGGATTAGAAAACCTGAACAAAGACAAAGCTAAGACAGTAGATCCTGTTCTGCTTCAAGTAACTGACTAGAGTGCAAATGACTAACATTATTTCCCATATTTTCAAATGTATTGAATTCAATTCAAGTTTGTTTTGTTAGATACTTATAAACTATATACTCTGTCAAAACATGATGCAAGTCTGATAACAGCTTTTGAGATATGGCTGAATAAAGTTTTGGTGCATAAATAAAAGTGCCAACAGTGTATATCAACAATATCTCATAATTTCTATAATGACAGAACTGATGTCACGTCACAAAGGTTAATTTACATCAATAACATGAGCAAATCATGATAAAATACCAGTTCAGCTAAGAACATGAGAGAATATGTGATGACTCACACCGAAAAGGGGGACTTTGCGACGATCTGAAACTGAGATATCAGGCTTTGAAGTTGAGAAGTGGTAAAATTTTTGTTTGGGGGTGAATTTGAGATTTTGTGATATTATGAATCTTCAAAGCTTTAACAATCTTCCTAACAAGCTGTTTTCTATAAGATTGCGAAAAAAGATGATATTTTGACAATTTTCTAACACCATGTCAATCTCGTTTTTGCAATTTTGTGATCGGAAGAAAAAACATCCATATTAATTAAAAATATGCCTAATTTGCTATTTTTTGTAACTGAAGTATCTTTACAATGTCTGTGTCAAATTTGATGACGATTGAGTGCTCGAAAGTACCCGTTGCTAAGGAGATTGTGTGTATAGTTGAATAGTAATCAATAAAATATTACTTTCACAAACCCAAACTTGAAAGCCTATTTTCTCCAATTGCTATTTTTGAAAAGTGATCAACACGCTCTTACTAAAATAGCCATATCTTCGGAACGGATTGTTGTATCGAAATGTTTGAGGTACCAAATTACTTGTGAAACTTTAAGCTTTCTCATGATGCCAAAAACTCAATTTTGATGTCGAAACCAAAGTCCCCCCTTTCGGTGTGAGTCATCACATATAATGGAGATGTGTAAAATAAGTAGTGGGATGTCTAAATCTTACTAATTTTGCTTAATCTTATTAATTTTGTGAACAAACTGCAATGTATTAATCTCCAAATATTACATGTCCTTTTTTGTCCCGATTACTTTGAGCAAACTACAGAGTATTCATTTCTGAGTATTAACCCTAAAGGTTACATCAAAACTTTACATCTTTTGATTTGCCACATCATCAGCCCATCACAACATTAACATTTACATGTATACAGATCACAAAATGTTTTCTTTAGATAACACAAAAGTATTTCCCTTAAAAGGTAGAATTCAAATTTGGCACACTTAAGTGAACAGTATGGCAGAAACATCAAGATCCATTTCGGCAACGATACTTCTAGCAAATGTGCTTATACTGAACAAAATGCCCCTAAACACATCATCCTATAAACATCATTACATATAATAACACAAGCTTACTTTAGTGTCTCAGAGATGCTGTTGCTTACGACTGCGGGATAACTTTGTTTCATATAAAGTAAAAAAATAAAAAAAAAAAGTTTCCATCTTGCGTGCGCAAATTTAAATGCACATTTAATGCATGCTTTACTAAAATGTTTGTAAAAATCACGGGCCATATCGCTAAGTAATATATACGCGGGAAATTATGCAGACACAGATGTGCCATCAAATTAAATCAAATTTTATTGAATGGTGACCCTATTTTTGTTATTTTAGTATTTGAAGTGCGCAAAAAATGCTTATATGTAAAATTACAAAAATCAATGGAGCATTTACTATTTTAAAAGCACATAATGATCGACTTTTTGGAGCTTTCCCTATACTTTCTGTGGTAAATCAAGTGAATTTTGGGGAAAATATGTACTTTTCGAAATGTCTGTATCTTAAAAACGAGCACATTGACCTATTTATTTTACATTCGTTATCAGCACAAATAAATCTACCAAATACTAAATTTTTAAGAAAATCAATGGAGATTTTGAATTTTGCCTGCCTAAATGTGGATCGTCATATCGAAAGGTACCTTAATACGCCGGGACAGTAGTGACGTCATAATTTATGTAAATCACCCAACACGTGCGTTTTGGACCCAAACATATGATCATGTCCACTAATCATACGTATTAATACAATAGGCACATGTAAACATACAATTCAGACTGATTTTTCTCGGTTGGAAGACAAAAATAACGGCAGGGGTCCCGTCCTGGCTTGTAATCACAACCTTCAGCATAATAGGCCGGCATGTTTTCCCTTATTTTTGTTTTAGACGAAAGTTATGGTATAAAATCATCAGACTTTTTTCCCCATAGACTTAACGTGTGGCAAAAATGGCCACACCGTTTGTTTGGGTCCAAAACGCACGTGTTGGGTGATGTGCATAAATTATGACGTCACAACTGTCCCGGCGTATATCGGCATAGTACATTACGAGATATGGGCCATTGAAGCTAATCATAGTCAAAAATCACGTCCAAGGTCGAATTTCTAATTTCATCAGAAAGGTTATCATTGAAGTGTATTCTATCATATTAGTCAGGTTCCAACACCCAAAACATAAAAAAATGTATTAAAAACCAAGCTAAAAATCCTCTCTCCATTCAAGATTTACTAAGTACAAAAATTTTAAACTCAATTTTCTTAGAACTATAGTTTTCTGAATCAGTCCAATGCCTTTTACCAATGTGGGTGTAACTTCGCAACCGAACATCCAATAACCAAAATAAAGGTGTCATTTTAAAGCTTAAAATCTCAGCTTTCAGATGAGACCAAAAATTCAATTTTGATTTTGCCGACCTTAAGGTACCTTTCGATATGACGGGTCACAAATGTGCAAGTGTTAGCAATTTGCTACTTTTAAACATGCTTATCTAATAATTTTACATTCCTCTATCCCTAAAAAAAATGTGTGTTCAATTCAATCCACATAAAAGTGTGTGACAAATTACAATTGTTGTCTGAGAAAGGTAAGGAAATGAAAACTGAAAAACGTGGTTTGGCATTTGTTTATTTGATGAAGAAATGTTCATATGGGCTACAACTTAACGTGTCAGGTACTTTTATGGAAGTGTCCTTTTATGTAGAAAGTTTTTCAAAGGTGGTGATAAAAATGAATGAAATCTATTTTTGTTAAGAGTTTGTGATAATTGAAATATTGATACCTAATTTTCTAGGCATATGGAAGGGAATAATATCAAAATCATCCTATAAAGTGGAACCAACATCAGTAACTTCATGGTTATTTGTTTGTAGCATCTTTTCATATTAGAGAATACAAATCAGAAGCAATAAAGAGAAATATGAGTATCTGTTGTGATTTTAAAAATATTAGATTTTTACTCTATAAATCTTGAAGTATGCAATAAGCGCATAAAAAACAATACAAGGGAAAATAAATTAGACCTTATTTTCTGAATTATAACAACGTGCCCAATCTTGCTGAATATTCAAATGAACCTATGTTCAAGGTTTGTGAAGGTAATCTGATCTTCTGTCAGCTTGTTGATCCATGAAAGTGTAGAATAGTCACATGAGAGACATAAAAGGATTTTCTTGATCGCTTGGTCATAGTGAAGATTATATCCAAGGCCCCCTCCACTGTTAAGGGAAGGTTCCTCCATCTGGGCATAAATGGCTTCTTTGACTACTCTTTCAAACCACTTTTGTTCTTTGTCCAAAATTACAATTTCTTTTTCCTCAAAGGTGTGTTTAGACTCTTTGAGATATTATTAAATAGCAGAATCATTAAGTCCCGTTGAACTGGGTCTCCTATATTGGTACATACCTTTGTGCATAGGCTGTTTAATTTCAGCTGTGTATAAACAATATTTTGTTGTTTATGACAAGAAAGTTTGTCCTTAGGATTATTGTTGCCGATGAGTATTTCCTGGTTTCAAGGACACTTGTAAGTTATGCGTTCTAAAACCCTTCTGATCTTCTCAGACACACTGGAAATGTAAGGGATTTAGGTGTTATAGTGCCGGGTATTGGACAAAAAACTCTGTGCAGTGTTCTTAGTGTGATTAGTTTTCTCAGGTGGTTTAAGGACTTTTCAAAAGTTCAAGGGTTTACAACATTCATAGATACATTTGGTAGCAAAACAACAAAATTATTGCCAAAATAATACCAAGATTCATACACAAAATATATTAATACACAGTGATTTGGTGTTAATCAATCAGAATCATCAGTGTCAGAAAATGATTTTTGAAAAACATGATACCACTTTGTACTATGCTTTCAAGCCTGACGACACACAACAAAAGGACTTTGCACTCCACATAAATCTAGGTAAAGTTGTACTGTAAAATAACCGATATTGTCATTGGAATGTCATTTACAGGCATCAACCCAGAAAACATTGAGATAGATTTTGGCATAAATAGCACACTCTAATGGAAACTAAAAATGGAGGAAACATAGTAAAGCAAACAGGCCCTGACAGTCTCACACTTAATAGTACAACAGTGTGTACAACACATGATGCATCCATTTCGATTAATGTAATGTTTTGCATTTACATATAAAGTGTATTCATTAACTTGAAATCTATAAATGGTAAACAGGGAAAATTCCCTCACGATTCCCTCAGGGATTGTCACACCAAAATATATCAAAGATAAAACATGATTGTGGCCCTTACACTCTGTTCACAACATACTCATATAAGTACTTAAACATTAGGTATTAACCCACATTGATTAAGAGAATCGAAATAAGATATCCTAATTTGCTAGATTTATATTGTGTCATGATAGCTACTGGTAGCATGTATGCATTGTATGGATGGCCCAAAGTAGGGGACCTACAGCTTATTGACTCAATTTAACTTACAGTAATTTCCAACTTGAGTCCCACTAAAAGACATTTGTGGTATGTATGAATAAGGTAATTCTCTATTTCTGTTATCAAGTCAGCATAGTTCACATTATACGTCTTTTTCGGTAACCCAATGTGTTTCTGTTTGCATAAATCATGTAACTACAGACAAATTTGTCTGACACACATTAACAGGAAACTCAAATGAAATGCACATTCTTAACTCCTTTTGAGTTTGAATTGAAACTTATGACATAAGTTAATTGCCACATCTGAGCTGAGATCATAACCGTTTATGGCAAGCTGAATGCTCAAAATATAGAACAACTGAGTTTATCACAGAAAATATCCGTTTTCTGAGAAAAACCCAGTTGATCAAGTAAAAATCTGAGTTTTTCTAGTGATAAACTGAACTTGATAAACTGAGTTTTACTGAGTTTTTTCTCATATAATTTGAGTTTTTCAGCAGATAAACTAAGATTTTCATCTGAAAAACTTTTTCGCATAAACTAAGTTATTCAGAGAAACTGAGTTTATCAGAACAACTTCAAAAAGTTTAAAGAAATGCGGCGAAAAACCCTGTGTGACCCCACCTCGTAATTAATTACGACATTGCATTACTATAGCATTGCATGCTAAAATGATGTGCTAATCCCATGTTGTAAATAATTACAACATTGTATTTATTGTAGTAAATGCAAGGTTGCAGTATTTGTGACCGCATGTCGTAATTAATTATGACATAGACTCACCAGGTATACACTGTATGCAGCGCCCCAAGAAGGAGCATTCGCACAGGGGACCAACGGCTTAATGTAACTATCCGAACCACGGAGCAATTAGAGTAAAGTTTCTTGCCCAAGGAAACAAGGAGACGTAAACCGCCTGGCCCGGGGCTCGAACCCAAAACCTCTGTATTACATAATAAAATAAAATGTTGTCATTCGTCAGACCCTGGCCCTGACCCCTTATTGATCTTTCTGCTTAGCTGAATTTATAAGTTGGCTATTTTTAAGATATTTTGAATAAGTGATCAGGAAAAAACCCTGTGAGTTGGGTCTCTGTGAGCTGGTCAGAGCGGCTTTTCGGCGAAATAGGAAAGATGGTGAATATTTTATTCCGTAGTGAAAAAGTTCATCATGCTGCGGGTGTCAATTTTCTTTATGCAGATTCTGTGATCAGCGGGCAGTTTGCCAACAATTATCGCCGCATGTAGAGAAAGAAAAACAACGTATGAGACAATCTTTGCACCATAATGTACATAAGGATGGATAACTATTTTGAAGATGTTTCATCCATATAGCTCCTTCCATTCCGGGTAAAATTTAATCTTTTAGAAAAAATATATAGTTTTAGCTGAGGATAAACATGTGGATTCATTTTTATAACTTATTATAATGTGAAAGTACTTAATGTTTTTGTGATTTACATACAATTTTCAAATAGGGGATTTCCCCATCTGATTCAGATGTGTAAAACTCCTAATAGATTTCCTGTTCTACTATAGATGTTCCAGACTTGTTTGCCAATGTCTATACTCATCAATAATTTCTAGCTACTAGAGATGTATGCCAAGATCTAAAACACAGAGTGTTTTCTAATGCCATGCTTCACAATCATTTCTGATCAGAGAAAATTCACGATCAGAGAAAATTCTGGAAACTCCTTAATTTCAATTCTCAATCTAAAGAAAGAGGAATGATTTTTACAGCTCACCATAATATGAGAATTAACAATTCAATTCTTATTTTGAAAATCAGGAAGTGTTTTTAAATATCACAAATATATTGCCTTTTAATCTGATTCATTCAAATTTGGTGCACAAAAGACTAATTTTGGTAATGATAAATGGTAAATGTATTTGAACAGAACAAAATGCTCTTAACCATATCACCCAACAACAACATTACATGCAATAACATAAGCTTACTTTGGTATTTTCTTATAGCAATTTGAACATATTTTTTATGCTCCTATCTTTTTTATGCCCTGATGGTTAGATAGTATTATCTTTTCACATTATATTACAGTATAGCTCAACATCACGAGCTGACTAATATTATGTATTCTTTGCATGAAATGCAGCAATTTGGTCCCCATCTGTGACATATTTTGACCTAGTCCATTTGAAAATGAGAGTGGGTAAGATAGTAACAGTTTCAGTAAATTCATTCTAAAAAAACAACTCACCTTGAAGTGAGCTTCTAATATCTAACAACAGACACAAGAAAAGGTTCTTTTAATACACACAAATCTAGATATGGTTATTTTTCTAAAAATGAATATTGTTGGAATGTCATTTACAGGCATCAACCTAGAACACCTTGAGATAGATTTTGGCATAAATAGTTCACTCTAATGGAAACTAAAAAAGCCAAACAGACATAGCAATACAAATATGACCTGACAGCATCATGCTTCACAACCTGAATGTATACGAACAACACATGATGCAAACCTGCATGATATGTCCCTTGCAAATAAGAAATGTTTTGCATTTAAATGTAAAGGGCTTGGTACCACTATCATGCTCCCAATGCTTTCTTGGTGCACTCCTGAAAGCATCAATATGCTGCCTAGTAATTATGATAAACAATGAAAATGGGTCCCTAATGTCTTGACAATGTCAGGATGATGATTTCTTTGCAATGTATTGAATGGTTTATCAACCCATTTGCCAAACAATCATATCTTTATTTTGAATTTAACATCTGGAATGCTTCAAGAGAACATTGCAAAAGGTTCCTCAAACCATATCAGTGCAACGTTGGCCCGACGTTATAAATGCATCAGCCATGGACTCGCACTGAATTTAAACAAGGAGAAGTTTTCAGAAGGATCAAAATGCATCTTGAGACCTGCCCAAAAAACAATGCTAGCACTAAAATTTCTAAAGATGCACTCCCAATATTCTTTCATGAAATATCCAATGCTTTGGGAAACATTTTGCAATAATCTACCAAAGCACCATATCAAATTCAAAATAAATGTAAAAAATGTTCACCACAAGATATCAGCAAACTATAATGTTTTATTATTTGAGCCCGGGCAAAAAATAGGTATACTTAGGTACTGTACCTAATATGTACCTATTATGTACCTATATATATGTACCTAAAAAAGTTTGATTTCGAACCGAAATATGCAAATTTTAGGTACTTTTAGGTAAATACCTAGATGTACCTAAGATCACCTAGAATGACCAGTTTTCAGTTCCAAAACAGGACTTTTTAGGTATATACCTAGATGTACCTAAGATCACCTATATCATGATTTTTTAGGTATATACCTTTATGTACCTAATATCACCTAGAATGACCAGTTTTTGGTTCGAAAACAGGACTTTTTAGGTATATACCTAGATGTACCTAAGATCACCTATATCGTGTGTTGCGATAGCTGATGTCAAGAAAATTGAAGTCTGAAATAGGTATAGCTAGGTATAATTAGCTGTAAGTCACATGTTAAAACAGGAAAACAGACAAGTATGAAATAGGTACAATTAGGTACACCTGCTAAAATGTCCAAGTCTGAAATAGGTATTCTTAGGTACATGCAAAGTGAAAATCAAATGACTAAGTCTCAAATAGGTAAAGTTAGGTATATGTCAAATAATCATTAAGTACAAAATAGGTATATTTAGGTATACTTCTGAGATAAATCCAAGTTGTTTTTTACTTAAGTTCTAAATAGGTATAAATTAGTTACAAAATAGGTACATTTCCACTACAGGACCGTGTCATAGGTATATTTTAGGTACATGCTTAGTATACCTTAAATGTACCTATACTGTATTAGGTACAGATTAGGTACATTCTAGGTACATTTTAAGTACATATTGTTACGACCCAAAACAAGGATCAAGGTCAGAATTAACCTTTCGGGTTCGAGCTAAAAGCAAAGCAAGAATAAATACACTGTAAG
>JXSR01S050569.1:24341-35642 GCA_000969725.1 Ophiothrix spiculata
CCGGGTTTTTAAGCTGTGAATATTAGGGGGTACTCACAAAGAGGTAAAAAGGGGGTTTTAAAGTAGAAATCTTTGAAAATTGGATGGTTCTTACCATCATTTATTTTATTTTAAAAGACATTATAAAAGTATATAATAAAAGACATTTTCATACTAAGTTGCATTGCAATCGGATATATTTTGAGGTGTAAATTCCTGACTGCTCCTCGGGAAGGATATTGACCCTGAAAGCCTAATAGGAGTCAAATGAAATGACTCTTAGAATGGTGCCCAGCATCCATAACTCTTATGAGGAGTTACGTTACCTCTCATGAAGGTCAACGTGAGAACTCTCATGGGGAGTCAGGTTGACGCTCCCCATGAGAGTCATGATGGGATGCTGGACTCTAAAAAGTAAACTCTTTTTTGGAGTCATCACAATTCTTCAAAAGAGTTGAAGTGATTCCTGAAGAGAGTCATGATATTTGACTCCCCATGGGTGTCAAGTGACTCCCAAATGGAGTTAATATTGATATAGAGTCAAAATTTGCTGGTTTAAACTCCCTCTTGAGAGTAACTTAACTCGCTTTTGACTTTCAGTGGACAGGAGAATGATGCATGCAATATTGGAGCCCCCCCCCCTCGACAAAATGTTGAAGTTTGTAAAATCGTATTCAGAAAATAAAACAGGTGCTATCATTTGAAAATGCGATTTCTTTTTCAAAGGGTATTTGACCAGCTTTATAGAAATCCTATTGAATGTTATCAAAATAAATCGGGATGATTATCAATATCGACTATCTATGATGTGATTTAGTTCAACTGATTCATTCCGATCTGCTAACAATCTAAGAAACCATTGTTACACTGATGGTGGCCTCTACCAAAACAGAACTCGTAATTAGAAAGATAAGGAGTCTGAATATATTACCGGGTCTACAAGGACAATGTTGGCGCTGTGTACAGTTACTCGATATAAACAATGTGATGGGTTATGTCTTATTTTCCTTCTATACCCAGTTTTCAAGTTCAGTGTTGACAACTAAGCTCAAAACTCACAAATAAAATGTTCAAGGCTGGAGTCAATTCTATTATAAAGCAGTTTATATTTATAGATAAACAAAATGCAAAACATACAATTGTACTTGAGATTGTCACAAAGATAGTAGGAAATGTAAACATGGTTTTGGAGTGGTTGGAACGATATATAAATTGTAAAGTTAGGATGATTTGGGGATAGTTGGATTGGGGTTAAGTTGGATGGTAGGGTGGTTTGGGGACAGTTAAATTGGTATGAAGTTGGACAGGATACGTCATTTTAATGAATATTCATTTCAGGTTCCGGTTATTGGAATTCATCGCTTACCTATATGTTTAAGTTAGACATACCGAACACACCAAATGTACATTAAAAAAAACCTGAGATTGAAGAAATTTGTAGTTTTTTCATTACATTTTCAAATCATTTGCTTATTTTTGTCAACTTAATAACAATTATAAAAGTTAATTGCTTTACCATTCTATACAGGGTGGACCAATAAAAGCTTTATTGAACTTCAATGTCAAGTAACTTTAAATTGGGAAGTAATTCGAGAATAATTTTTCCATATTCATAAACAATGGTATCTTGTCCTTTTATGGTAAAAATTTCATGTCAAACAAAGCTTACATTGCGAAGTTATTGCCATTAGCGCAACAAGAGTCAAAATCAGGTTTGTCCACTGGGCAAGTTTACATGGGTGCACAAATGAGCTTTGGTTATAATATCTGTCTTAATTAGCTGATTGGTTTTGCGTTACTGATTAGATTAAAGAATGTGCTGAAGGAAGTTGCGTCGAGAACTCATCCTAGGATGAGTCCTGCATTTAAAGCAGCAATGTTTGCTGCAGATCTCCCTGTTCAAGATCCCGCTATTTTCTTTATCCCTGTTTAAAACAGTACCAAAGGGGTAAAACTCTGATGTAACTCTGTAGTCTTTGTAGATACGTGCATTAGGAAAGACATTCCTAAAGCACGTGTCCCATCTACACAGACTATTTTACAGAGTTAGATTAGCCGGCCGCGTAGCTACCAGCCTAAAAAACGTTCAGCAATAATTGTTCTCTCGCGACTTGTGAACTTCCTCCTCTTACCGCCTTACAAACCAATGTAATAATGAAAACGACCAATACATGCACTGCCTTTGCCGATTTGAACTTCGCGCCCAATAAATTCTTTAGATTATTATGAAAGTACACCATATTTATGTTATTCTGATGCATGCATGCATGTCAATGATATTCTCAGCCAATGATATGCACCTTTAATACGATGAAGATAAGCATCAACGTTATAAAGAAATAAAAACCATGCTGATTGTAGACGTAATTATAATTCTAGTGAACATTAAAGTATTCCCGGCCGTGGACAAAGTGGAATTCGGCGTTTTTTGCGCGAATGTCAATAACTTTACAATGCAAGCTTTGTTTGACATGAAACTTTCACCATACACGGACTAACGCCCTGCGGGGCAGGTTTTTTCTCCCCCCGACCCCGTCGTTCCCCGAAATTTTTTTCCCCGACCGGACCGACCCGATAAAAATTTAGCTTGCCCCGACCGACCCCGACCCGAAAGGATTTTTTCTAGACCGGACCGACCCGGACCGGTAGTTTTTCATGATTTCCCGGTCAAGATGGATATTTTTCCCCGACCCCGAGTTACCCCGAATTTCAAGTCGTTTTAATGCTGTTTAACAAGGATTACGATTTCACCTAAAACCGATTACGAAAAAAATGACTCAATTTAAGACAAATGACCTTATTTAGGACACATGATTTTATGGCCCGATTTTAACCAATCATAGATCACTGATTCTTAACGGGGAATTTGTGATTTTTTATAAGAAGCAAATGCTCGTGACGTAACAAGTCTAAATGTGCTTTATTAGGTAAAGTGGTAAAGGAGAAATTTTCAAGTTTCAACTCAAAACATCGTGGCAAAAATATTAATTAATATTTATAGACTTGAAGGCGTAGGATCCCATCATATAATGATCCCAATGAGCTCAACCTGAAGTACTACACTTTTTTATATCAAAATTAATATAAAGCCTACTGATTTAAATTCTAATTTCACCTCCGAATTTTAATAGTTCTGTAGGCATAAAACGTTTAAATTAATTGTTTTTATGTACTTATGAGTTTTCTTATGTATTTAAACATAACAGCCTATTTAAACATAACTCTAAAGCCATCAGTTTGACAGGTGCAATCTAGTTGGGAGTAACTGGTAAGTCTGTATGGGAATGAACAGCGTAAGATTTCAGGTGCATGAAATGCAAGACAATGACAAAAGACAGATCAGCAACTATAATGCAAAGTATACGAGAGATTAAATATGGACGTGAAATTATAAACTAAAAAATGACATTATAGACACAGCGATTAATTGTTGCTCCATTTTATTTTTACCCCGAACGAGGTTTTGCATTTCCCGGACCGAATGTAAACTTTCCCCGACCCCGAGTAAAAATTCCCCGACCCGGTCGACCCCGGTAATATTTTCCCGGACCGTACCGAACCCGAAAAAAGCTCAAAAAAAATTCCCGACCCGGTTTCGGTCCGGTCCGGGAAAATTCGGGGTTTCAGGTTTCCCCGCAGGACCTTAACACGGACAAGATACCGTAGTTTATGAATATATTAAGAATATTCTTGAATTATTGTCCAATTTCAAGTTACGTGACATTGAACTTCAATAACGCTTTTATTGGTCCACCCTGTATATATATATGATTCCCAATTTCCCAAGTTACACTTATAATTTCTGATTTTTGTCCGTTTTTCCATATCGCTTTGGAATATTTAGCTCCATTTTGAAATAATTTACAAGTGGTTAATACTTTGAACTATGAGTTTCTTTCTATAATATACAAAATATTAGTATTTCGTTTGAGGTCATTCCTAGACCTGGGGTCATGTTTGTACATACACATTGTTATTATATCGACGATCCACCTGAGCAGGTGCCTTGAGCTCTTCTCTCAATCTTCGCCAAAACAACTTCTGTCCAGCTCTGTCTGAAGGCCATTTTATGCACTCTTTCTTGCAAAGGATCTTGCGAAGTGATAATGTAATCTTGTTAATTGGGATGTCTCGCAATAAAACCAAAACGAGGACATCCAGATTTTCTTCCATAAGTCTCATTTGGGCCATCTCCATTTCATGCTGACACCATGCACTTTCATTAAAGTCTGGAGACAAAACTAAGATGGTCTTGTGACTCAATTTGATGTTTTCTGAGATACTGTCTATAAAAGAACTTCCTGGAATAAAGTCTCTACTCTTGATACATAACTTGACTGGTTCAGGGACTTTTTCTATGTTGGGTAACAAGCTTTCATACACCCAAGTTTCATCATCGGATGTGTCATTGTAGGAAACGTAGGCATGGTACTGTAGCTGAAGCATTTTAAACTCATCATCAATATCAGGAAAAGGGCGATAATGTCTATAGAGCAAGAAAAGTTTATATTTGATATGCCATTGGAAACGGATAAGAAGTATGATAATAATAGCCAAAGCAAATCCACAAGGAATCCCAATTCTTAGATAAATGTTAATGTGAGACTTGCAGTCTAATGTAACTTTGCTCACACTAATTCCATTAAACCTCTCTGGAGATGCACAAACATACTGGCCAGGCTCCAGCCATGTTTCTGTATCATGTAAAATCCAGTTTTGGAATGGTTCTATTTTGCAAGAACAGCTGAAAGGATTGTTGTTCAAATCCAGCCGAATAAGAGTGCACTCTTAGAAAGAAAGTATCAAATATGAGACAAAAAGGATCAATTTTGATCCTTTTTAGGTATCAAATATGAGCTTATCCTTTAAGGATCAAAGTGATCCCAAAAAAAGGATCAAAAATTTTGATCCGAAAAAGGATCAAATATTTCTTATAAAAAAGACCTGCAAAAAACATCACACTGAAGTGACGCTAGCAGGGTTTGAACCCACGCCGCACTCATACCTGCTGGTAATTACGACTCGAGACCAATGCTCTAACCACTCGACCACGCCGGACTGTGTGATGATATCAACGTATTTATATATGTTACACCATTGTATACATTCCCCGCTGTGTAGTGGATATTGGGTTGTACTCAAATATGAAACAAAAGATACGTTGGATTCAAACGCGGTATCAAATATGAGCTCATCCTTTCCGTATCAAAGTAAACCAGAAATACGGATCAAAACTTTGATATTGTAATCAAAAAGGATAAAAATAAAATGATCCTAAAAAAGGATCAAAAATGATCCTTGTTAATTTGATCCATTTGTATATATTGATCCGCAAAAGGATCAAAAGTGATCCTTAAAGGAACAAAAGTGATCCTTAAAGGATCAAAATAAAATGATCCCGAAAAAGGATCAAAAATTTGATCCCGGCCTTCTAAGAGTGTGGGTTTGATGGATGATGAAATCAGCCAAGATGGGACTTCAGTTATTTGATTTCTTGCAGCATTGAGATATTCTAAGGTGGTCAGAAGTTCAAGTCCTGATAAAGACGCAAGGCGATTGCCATCTATGTAAAGTGTGACCAAATATTTGAATGCATTAGCAATAGTTTTGTTCATTGTTGTGATTTTGTTGTCAGTCAGATTAAGCATTGTGAGGTTTGGGAATTTGATAATTGTTACTTGCTCAATTGTCTCAAGTTCATTTCTGGCCAGGTTAAGCTCTTGTAGGCTATATATACTGATATTGGCATACTTTGGATCCAGTGATTTGATTATGCTTGGTGAGTCAGATAAATCAAGACTTGTTAATTCTGAACATCCATAAAGAGAAAAGGCACCATGAAAATCAGTGCCAGAAATTTGTATGTCACCCAAGTGTGGAAAAGTTGCACACGGGACCTCTGTGTTGTTGAATTTCAAGATTACATCACTTAGTTTGAAAACATGAAGTGATGATAACTGGAACGACTGATCAAAGACAAGCACATTTTCAGGAGGTCCTTGTACTTGTAAATACTCCAGGTTTGGAAACAACAAATGAAGATATTTAATGTTGAATCTTAAACTACCAAGAATATTATTTGCAATGTTTAAGATTACTGCAGAGGATGATATGGGAAATGTATCTTGTGCTTTTATCTCAATCTTATTTGAATGGAGATCAAGATGTCGGAGTGCTTTTAACTGACTGATGGCAAAGGGCACAACATTAATTTGATTGTTACTTAAATCTAAAACCTCCAAAGCATTCAAGCCATAAAATGCATCTTGATCAATAGTTTCGATTTGATTGATAGATAAATTCAATGTAAAAAGATTGGGTATCCATATAAATGAATGATTTGGAATATGATACAATGGTACATGATGTAAATCAAATATTGTTAATGATTTATTTACATTTGAAAGGACTTCTTAAGTAGAGTTATTCAAGATAAAAGTATCACTGCCTGGCAATGCTGCAAGATTGATAAATTCAATAGGTGAGCGGATAGATCTAAGAGCTGGTAGTGTTTCTAGATGACTGTTAAGGTCAATAATATATGGGAATGCTTCAAATGCTGAGTTGTCTACTTGACATCCCGGCAACATAGAACAGAGAAATGTGAATACGTGAATAGGAACATGTGTCAGTGGTTCAAATGTAGCTTTTGTAATAACCCGCTTAGTTGTCGCCAGGTTCAGATTTTTAAGTCTTTTAAAATCATGTAAATCATTTAACAGCTTACCAAGCAAATTGCCTAATATAGAAATTTGCAATTTTTCCAATGAGTGTAATGGTGTAAGGTCAGGTACAGTATATAGAAGCTGGTATCCCAATTGCAAAACAGTTAGATTCTGCAAGTCACTGAAAATACCCTTTGGTATATGCCTCAGGTAATTGAAAGATAGATCCAGCTCTAACAGATTACCAAGCCCTTTGAAAACCACAGGATCCAACATTGATATCACATTGTAACTCAGATCAAGGATTACTAATAATGTCAAGTTTCAAAATGGAGATCCCTGTATAGCTCCTAACTGGTTGAAACTCAGATCAAGTCTTTCCAATTTGGTCAAGTTTCTAAATTCTGATCCATGTATAACTTCTAAATCATTGTAACTCAAATCCAATACCGTTGTCAAGTTCTTGTCTAACACTGGCACATGTTGAAGCTTTCGTTTTGAGCAATCCAACTTGCTTGTGTTAAATGTCTTGCAAGACAAACTTCCTAATGGGTTTTCTGGTTGCAAATTGTCTGATGATGTAAATACAGCCATTAAGTATGGAACAAGAATAACCTATGTAGACAATTTACGTTGAGCAGCCATTATGATTTTGAAACCTTCTTATCAATTGAACTCTTCATGTGTATACTAAATGCTCTGAGCTTTTAAGATTTGTGTGTGACTTTATATAGATTGTGTTCGTAAAGTGAAGTAGTTTGACCTTTAATAAGAACGGAGGACATTTTTCTAAGACCTTCATACTTTTGAATTATCAACTTTTGCCCATTATTGTATGAAATTGAAACACGGAAATGAAACACTTTAACAGAATTGATTCTTATATAGGACATTGAAATTCATAAACTTGTCTTTTGGAATGCTTCTGTTGCCTTTTTGTACAGTATTTCATGAAAACAATCAAAGTACTTGATTAAAGTTTTGTTTCTTTGCCTTATTCTGTTAATTACAATGACTAAGCAAATGTGAAAGACAATTTTGATCCCATATAATACAACTTATATGAAAGTGAAAACAGTTGCTATACAAGACTATCACGGAATATCGGTGTCATTGATATATTAAAGTACATTGCACCGGAACGAGGTTGGTCTTTCTTGTATTGTATATATATTACCCGGGGAAAACCGACATTACAAAGTGGACACCATGCTTATACATGGACTTTTAAAATGGACCCTAAACGAGTATTTTTTCTTCGTCCATATGATACCCTATAGACAAACATTTTGTCATCTTTTCCCAACCCTGAACAAGTATAGTAACTAAGTATGTGCAAATTAAGTTTGAAAACATACCCTTTTCAAGTAAACCTTTAATTAAACATACCTTTTTCAAGTAAACATTTAAATAATGTTTTATAAGCTGTTATAACATGTGTACCACATATTAACAACATATGTACAACTTTCTAACATCATCAAAACACAAGAGCTAAGTATGAAGTTTCGTACTTTTCCGGTCAGAACTGATTTTAAAGGCTATTCTTAGTTTTGAACAAGGTCCATTTACTGTCTTGTTGAATCGTGATACGAACATAAGCAGAAACACTGCTGTCTGTATTTTATTTTCTGTCCGGATTTTACTTTACCCTTACAAATTTTCAAACATAACCCTAATATTTATGTCTAAAATATTTCATTTTCATGCCATGCAAAATATATACCATTTACAAGTATCCAATCTAAACCAATATTGTGTGATATGAAATTATATTAGCTTAAATGGAATGAAATAAAAAATAATTAACTTAGGGAGAATTAATCTAGTTTTATATGATCGGTTTTAACCGATTTATCCAATAAGCAGCATAAAAAACCTTTCTTGGATCCCAACAGAATCTCAGTGCACATCCTTAAAATGTTGCCTTCTCAAACAGTCCTTCAGATTAACAAGCATTTCTTGTCTGTCTATTTATACACTATCTTGTCCAATCCTGTCTTGTCTTGTGTTCCATGTTTTGTATAGTTTTGTACTGTAATGTCCTTGACATCAAATTTCATTTTATATATTTTTTATTAAGGTGAGGCCAGACTAAAGGCTCTTAGGAGTTTATTGGCCTCCCCACCATGTTTCAATTTTGCTTTTAGCATAGCCTACATATTCTTAACTTCAGCTAACTACTAGAGCATTCAAATTATTATAACACTATGTAGATCAAGTTTATATTGTATAATAATGTTGTCTTTTTATATTCTACTAAATTTGTCATATCATTTGTATAAGATTGAGCTGATAAGTTAAATTGTATATATAATAATCATGCACTTTTGAGAATTGTTTTATGATTATATGATTGTTATTTGAGAAACGTGGAAATAAACTTGAACTTGAAGTTCTAATCTTGATTTTGATCTAATCTTGTAAAACTATACCATTTTCCCCCAATTTTTTGCAATTTTGATACCCTTTTTTAATGTTAACCTTTTCGAGAAAAACTGCCCTTTTTGTGTACGCGCATGGTGTCCACCTGAAAATGGCAGTGACTCCTCCCGGGTACATTAATCTTACAATTCTAGTACAAAAAATGTACTTAAAAATGTACTCGAATGATGTTCCAAATGTGCACATTCCAATCTTGTATTGTACTCGATTTGTACTAGAATTATACTCGATTTCTACCAGGGAGGGCTCCATTTTTCGCTGTGATCACGTCGTTGTTCCCGGTAAAGTTTAATATGTGAACCAGAACGTGTTGCTCAAAAATTACGAGTAAATGTACGGAACATGCACTAAAAGATTAACAAATATAGCGTTTTTCCGCTTTTCAGTCGAAATTAGCAGTTACTCTGGCTGTGATAACAAGAAAAAACGTTATTTGCTCTACAAAAATTAAAAAATTGGTCTTTTTTAACCGATATTCATTATCAAGTATCAAGGAATTCGTTGTTATCTTCATCAGCAATATAACCGTCTAAAATTTCATCCCATTGTAACCCTTGATAGCTTTAGTTTATTAAGTTATTGATATTATGTTCAGAATGATTTCTACTATACGTTTCTTTCCTTATCAGAACATTTGTTATGTTCTTGATTGGTTGATAAAGTACAGTATATAGTTGGAAAATGATCTGTTAAGTAAGTGAAAACAACTGAAGACTTCACAATATTTTCATTATGTGTGAGTATGTTATCGATTATTGTTGCTGAAGTTTCCGTTATTCTAGTTGGTGTATATATAACAGGAACCATTCAATAAGAATAAATAAGTTCCAAATAATTATGAATTTGTTTTTGATTAACCCTTACCCTCCTACGTACTACAAAATACTACAGTAAGAAATCAAGAATTAGCCTAAGTCCCAATACGTCACAGACGGCGAATATAAATGATCAGGAAATTGCTGCCCGGGCAGGCCGTGCTCGGTGGCTTGGTATAGCTGGACATTGGGTCGTGATAGCGGGGATCATGGGTTCGAATCCCAGGGGTATCCGAGGGGAACCGGAAATTTTTTCATGACGTATTCGGACTTAGACTGTATTTAAGCGTGCGAGAGTAAGGGTTAATGACTTTTAATAGATCAATCTTAAAATCACCCAATATATAAAATTGTCTGTTTTCGGAATCCAGTATCCAAAATGAGTGTAAAAATGTCAAAAATTGTCAATTTTAACAAATTTGTTAAAATTTAGTGAATATTTTGCATTTTTTAGAGTATAAAATGGCTTGAATCTGGTAAGATAGTAGTTGTATATGATGTAAAAATAATTTGCATAAGAATGTATTAATTACAGCTAGGTGTGTAAAATTTTACACAAATTACACTGTAAAAAAGTTTACACCACTTTCACATTCTACATCCACCCAGGTGATAACCCCCTACATAGTCCTAACTGTTGGTACCATTCGATTTTTTCTAGGTAACTGGTTAAACCTTCTCCTTAATTAAGCCTTTTTGAAATCAGCTGCCCTACTACATAGCTATTGTAACTATTTATAGACAGTGTATGGACAAATAGAAGATAACAAATAAGTTATGCAAAATGTATGTGAATTTATCAACAATAAACATGAAACATATTGTGCGATCAGATATCAGTAAATTTGATTTTTTTATTTATTTTTTTTGCTGGTAAAAGAACATTGGTAACATACTTTAGTCATTCTCTGTTGAAAATGTACTTTCCAGTATTCAGATTCCTTTAGATGTAAAAAGCGAGGACAAAAATCAGAATGCAGTAAAAATATTGTAATTCAATTTGACCATGACGCTCAGATTTCCCCTATATGAATCACTACCGAAACACACGATATTTTTTCACTGTGAATCCTCTTGCAATCATGCATAACGGACACACATGATAAAAGATGAAAGGGCTTAACAGGTGTAATCATATAACTATTATGCCAAGAAGAAAAACTTGTAATCTCATTAAGAGCTTTTAGGATATGTGCTCAACGTCGGGCTCAACGTACAGGCTAAAAGTAGGTGATGTGGCCATTTTGTATGTATCAAAATTGGGTCTGTAACAAGTGTAAACTGTCATTATCTATGCATGTGAAACATTGCATAGATATTGTTCTCCTGTTGGTCAAGTCTTCCTCTTCTCCTCCTTATCTATGCATGTGAAACATTGCATAGATATTGTTTTCCTG
>JXSR01S050574.1:0-16582 GCA_000969725.1 Ophiothrix spiculata
CTACAAGTTCACTATAATGCCAGCGAGCGCAGTTTTTTAGAAGACCTTGTTTTGCTAGAGTGGAGGGGACTATTCAGGGTTATTGGTAGACACTTTCAAGAAAAGGGAGCCATGTACCAAATGGCTTAAATTGCACAAATTGCATTATTTTGGTTCATTTGTTTTGTACAAAAGCCAAAATTTGCATAATTAAATAAATAAACAGACAGAAGTTCAAAATTTTGCAAAGCAAAAAGACCCATTCAGCTACCAGACAACTTGATTTTACTACCCACATTCCTGTGTCATTTTTGAATGTAACATTATGTAACATGTGAAAGACAACAAATCAATAAGCAGGACCTTTTTCCAACGAGGTAAAGTGCATCGCCCAAGGGCCACACTCCAGCTCATTGTCACAAGTTTTATCCTGGGCTTCTTTCTCTCTTAATTGGATTACTCATGTTTGGGTCTGCTCACACAGGCATCAAAAGTGAAAACATTACAGGCATTTAAGCCAACCTCAATTGCATTTAATCTCAACTCTCACAGGGATCGTGTCGTAAAGGTATCTCAATGTTGTAGCATATACAGGGTGTCTTAAATGATTTAGTCCTGCACACACACATGCGTCAAAAGTGAAAACATTTATCAGTTGTGGTTTAACTCTGGCAGGGATCATATCATAAAGGGAACTAAAAGGGGTTGCATGTACAGGGTGTCTCAATCATTTTGTCCTGCACACATACGCTTTAAAAGTGAAAACATTACAGGCATTTAAGCCAACCTCAGTTGCATTAAATCTCAACTCTCACAGGGATCGTGTCGTAAAGATATCTCATTGTAGTTGCATGTACAGGGTGACTAAAAAGATTTTGTCCTGCCTCACCACACTTCACAGATACCATAGCAGTATATCTCTTGGGAAATTTTTGATTTTTTTCAACCAATGACAGTGCTACAGAAAGCCAGATATCAAAGAGTAGAGGAGAAAGAAATGAAGAAGAGAGTTGATGGTTTGTAAAAAGTATGCACCAGATCAAACCATATTTGTATCAATTTCAAAAAATGTAAGATGCGCATTGCGTTGTAGTCAAGAAATTCTAGCGCGTGACACAACGCACGGCGGAGTCACTACACACTCGCGCAGCGTCGGTCTAGGCATGGCGCCTGCGTGGCGCAAATCCCTAACTTAGCCGGATTTTTAGGGTGCAAATAGACAAGTTGCCTATCTGGACTTTTATTAATCTATGATTACAGGTATTAAAGCCATTCTCAGTTGCATTTAATCACAACTCCCCAAGAATCGTGTTATTAAGGTATCTCAATGTTGTGGCATATACAGGGTGACTCAAAATATTTTGTCCTGCGTACACACATGCGTCAAAAGTGAAAACATTACCTCAGTTGTGGTTTAACTCTGGCGAGGATTATGTCATAAATAAAAGGGGTTACATGTACAGGGTGTCTCAATGATTTTGTCCTGCACATATACGCTTTAAATGTGAAAACATTACAGGCATTTAAAAGCCAACCGCGGTTGATCTCAACTCCACAAGATCTGCTGCATATACAGGGTGTCTAAGAATGAGTAATTCCCTGTATGAATTCCACCTTCTTTAAAATAGAATTAGGGAAAGCAAACATGCTTTTAAATGTAAAATTATATTAGTTGTAGGTACGACAACTAAGGACTTGCTGTGATGTCATTTAGTTACATTTATGTGAAACAACTTTGTCAAGAAAAATATTTTTACTAATGGAAAGAATATTTTTTTGAGAGACCCTGTATTATGTTGGGGTTAATTAGCTGCAGTTAAAATGGTTTGATGGACATCAAATGTTGAGAACTTGAGCCAGAAATAAGTATTGGTCAAAACATTCAATTAATTAATTCCAGTTGTTTCTGAACTCCAAAGATACCAAGCATCAGATCAAAGTTGCCTGATATCGGCCACTTGACTTCAGTTGTACCCAAGCTCCAAAGAGACGCCAAACACACGACGAGATCAAAAGTTGCCAATTGATGCGAATTGAAACAAGCAGGATTGCTTGTTTTATCCTGACCAAATTGTTTCTTTTCACCCATTGAGATTTTCTTGTTCTGTCTTATGTGTAGTGTAAGATTGTTTGCAATATCATGTTATACTGCTGAAGTGCTGATTGAAAAATCTATGTTATCCGTATTTGTCATCGGTATGCCTTCCCATGATACCCAGCAAATTCTGGCATTTGGTTAAGCAGACTGCCGATTAATTTTTATCTACTAAATTGCTGCCAACAGACATTTTGAAATTGCAAATTAAGTGTGGTTATCGGTTATTACAGTATGATATAAATGTGATGACTCACCCCGAAAAGGGGGGACTTTGCGACAGAACGCTTTTCGAGAAGCCAGTGAAAATAGGCAGCAAAAAATTAAGAAAATAATAAGAATTTCCAAATGATTTTCTGTTGTAAAATTTGATCGCTTTGATCAATTTCAACAAGTAAGGTGTCATTTTAAAGCTTAGAAAATGCTGTAACAGATGAAATGATAAAATCAAATTGATATTATCTGCAAAGACCCCCCTTTCGAGGTGAGCCATCACAAATAAGTAAAACAAGCTTGTTTGTCATACATTTATTTGTTCAACATTCTTGATTCCTTCCTTAATAATAGATAGGCATTCATAAAGTATCAAATAATTGCAGATGCATGATGGGAAGGCATTTTTGTCTCCTGTACTCATCTATAATAGAATTCTTTACAATGTGACATTCTTTCACTGACACACCCGTACATCTAATTCCATGCAATCCTTGAGGCTAATATTCTGATGATACGGCTATCAATTTCGTCAAATCTGGTTATCGTTTTTAGCTTGCACGACATCCACCTCGAAGGCAAGACAATCTAAAGCTTTTGTAATTTGTTTGGTAATGCTTTACACTGAAATCAATTTAGGCCAGTTGCTCTCTTGTGGGTGCTTATTGCCGTACTCAATTTAACTGCCGATTTTCAGCGTTGAAAAGAAAAATCAATTTGTGGAATGGAATGATCTGGGGTGGGGGAGGGCAATGTGCTAGTCATGGAGGTGACATTTCACAACCAAAGGGATGTTATGTATAAAAATACAGAAAAGTGTTTTTAGAGAATGTGTATTTTAGAAAATAAAATAGTAACACACCAAATGTTGGTGATTTACAGGATACTATGCCTCCCTGATTTTATAATTCCATGTCGCTTCAGCAATATATCTATTGGAAAAATTAAGAATTTTTTCAAACAATGATAGTGCTGCAGCAAGCCAGATAACAAAGAAAAGGAGTACGAAATGGAGAAGGGGCTGAATAATTTATTCATATGTACCAGATCTGGTCATCACAAATATTAATTTCAACAAAATCTTTCAAGTTGGTCTCAATTTACCTTAGACACCGACTCCAAACATTCGCAAGTTAGGAACTAACCACGGACTCAGCTAACAAGGTTCAGAACTTGTTCTGTCACGGTCATAATGTTAAAAACAAGTTTTCATTTCCAAAAAATGGTTTGTTAAATCGTAACACATGTCGGCATTCAAAAAGTAAAATTGAGAAGTTTTCTTAAGAATTTGTAGCTTTGGTATTTGGGTGTACCGTACTGAAAAGGGATTGTCGTTTGATAGAAGAGTGCCCACCAAGAGCCAATCATGTTACATTTACCCTGGGGTCCGTCCCCCTGACAAACCTGTATGTCTCTCTCCCTCACCCACCCACTCCCTCAGTCCAATCTCGTACTCAGTATGCATCATCACGCTGGATTCCTAAGATTTTATTGGCGTTTGTATGATGTTATACCCCCTGCTCAAGTCACACACTCTGCCACGTACTTGTGGACAAACCTGTTAGTATGTCTCCCTCCTTCGCCCACTCACTCCCTCGCTCCAATCTCGTACTCAATATGCGTCATCACACTGGACTCCTAAGATTCCATTGGCGTTGTACACAGCTGCATAGGCATCATAATCCCAACCTACCCATTACTTATTAATCCGTATAAATCCCTCGTAGATTTTGACGAGGATGGCATGTACGTGCCATATTTGAAGTCAAGATACGAGGGACTTGATTTTTAACCCTTTCTGAAATAAAATGGAGTTTTATTTTCTATTGAATGAACATTAAGTTAATTAGGATGATTAATGATGAAACAAGTATCAACATTCCAGTATTCTGATTTTGGAGGCCGAAACCATAGTCGGCCTCCAAACAAAATTTTTGCTACCACACATTTGGTTGTGACGTCAAAATGACGAGTGACTCCAAAGAAAACAAACTTCAACACCGAGTTTAGACCAAAAAAAATTTCGCACTATATTGCACATGATATTGAATTGCCATATACATTGGACCAAATGTTTGTTACCCGTTCATACTTTAAATTTGATGGCAAATATTTGGTGACGTCAAAACCAAATGTTTGGTAGGGAAAATTTTGTTTGGAGGCCGACTATGGTTTCGCCCTTATTTGTTGTTTCAGTAACAGAAAAAGTCATTTAGCACATCCTGGAAGCTTTGTTTTGAATGTAGATTTCATTGTTTGGGATAAACTGAACTCCATGTTTACAATCGCTCATGTCATTCAATGAAGATATGTACAAAAATTACTTCCTAAACAGCTTGATATATTGGCTTGATAGAAGAATAACATAGAACGGTTATTTGTTAAATAATTACATAACCATTTCATGTGCTTGTTCATGTTACTATTATTAATAAATCAATGTAGACTTTTACATTTCTCCTGTTTTTATTTTCTTGAGAAGCAAAAGTGCTACTTAAAAGGAACTTTTTAAAAACTCACAAATCTATCATTTCAAATCAGAAACACTTCTCTCCACTTCCAATCTGAAAAATCTGAAGAAAATCGCTATAAAAGCTACACACCAACCATGCAGGCCAATTTTCCAGACTTAGCTTACCCCACCAGTTGTGCAGCCAGTGCACGACTAGAATCAGGTGGGTGGCTGGCGGAGACACGTCGACATCTCCCATCCCAACCATCCATCTTGTGGCCAATCAACCGGCACAATGCAAGGAGGACTGGCATCATTCATGATGGAACTGGTCACAAATCAGCCCTTCAATGCAAAGTAAATAGTCATCAAGATTTTATAGCATTTGTCACTTGACTGGTGTGGCGGGTTTATTCCGGGCTGGCCAGCCGGTACGTGATGCATAAGGTTTTGGATTCAATTGTTGTAGCTGTGCATGACTTTTTGTGACTTGTGAGAGGTCATTTTTAGTCTTTTTGATGAAAAAGTACCCAGGGAATAATTTGAGAACAATGTTCATGACCTTATTAATAGTGCAGCATACTGGAGCAGAGTTTTGAGTAGGATTAGTAATGCTTGTGCATATTTTTTCAATCAATGAAATATGCACAGAAATGCTTAGTGTCATCTGTTACAACCATCTTCAGTAGATATCCTTTACTAGATAGTGTACAGAAAAGGGGCATTTGTTTTTATCGGTTTCTGCTATTTTCAGTAGATAGTAGGTGCACAGAAAAGATCCATGTGTAATTGGTTTCTGCTATTTTCAGTAGATAGTAGGTGCACAGAAAAGATCCATGTGTTATCGGTTTCTGCTATCTTTAGTAGATAGTAGGTGCACAGAAAAGATCCATGTGTTATCGGTTTCTGCTATCTTTAGTAGATAGTAGGTGCACAGAAAAGATGATGTGTTTTTATCTGTTGCTGCTATCGTAGGTGCACAGAAAAGATCCATGTGTTATCGGTTTCTGCTATCTTTAGTAGATAGTAGGTGCACAGAAAAGATGATGTGTTTTTATCTGTTGCTGCTATCTTCAGTAGATGGTAGGTGCACAGAAAAGATACATGTATTTTTATTGGTTTCTGCTATCTTCGGTAGATGGTAGGTGCACAGAAAAGATGCATGTGTTTTTATTGGTTTCTGCTATCTTCAGTAGATAGTATGTCACAGAAAAGATGATGTGTTTATCTGTTGCTGCTATCTTCAGTAGATAGTAGGTACACAGGAAAGGTGCATGTGTTTTTATTGGTTTCTGCTATCTTCAGTAGATAGTAGGTGCACAGAAAAGATGCAAGTGTTTTTATCTGTTGCTGCTATCTTCAGTAGATAGTAGGTGCACAGAAAAGGTGCATGTGTTTTTATTGGTTTCTGCTATCTTCAGTAGATAGTAGGTGCACAGAAAAGATGCATGTGTTTTTATCTGTTGCTGCTATCTTCAGTAGATAGTAGGTGCACAGAAAAGGTGCATGTGTTTTTATTAGTTTCTGCTATCTTCAGTAGATGGTAGGTGCAAATAAAAAGATGGGTGATCAATACATTTGTACAAGAGTATGATAGAATAAAGATGGAACAACCTAATGCTGCTTTCATACATATTGTTGCTTTGCAGCTTTGTAGCTCTGTCGCTTGATTCATTTCACGCTTTTGTAGCTTTCAGTTTTGTCACTTTGCAGATTTGCCGCTTTATGTCGCTCTGAAAGTTGAATTCATTTCAACTTGAAAAATCTTGTCATGCGACAAAATTTTGCCGATATCGATTATCTCAGCGACATGTAGCTTTGCCGCTACAACAACCGGAAGCGGCAAGGTTTTGCAAAAAATATACGTCATGCAGCGACAAAGCTGCAAAACTACTCGAGTATGAAAGCAGCATTAGTCCAAGTTCAGTGAAGAGTTCCTTTACAACATTTGAAGTAACTTTGCTGTCTTAATACTTTCTACAAACATATTTGGCTGATTATAGGCATCAAAAATTGAAAGTATAGGAGCCTAAATGCCTGAAAATGGAGTTCATCCCAGCTGAACGGACTTATCTCTCATAAACAGGCCACAACTGTTATGCTTAGCCCATCATATATAGTGTTCACATCACAACAACTCAGCCATTAATTTGGTTTTAATTTCAAGTTAACCGGTGTGTTTCACAAAAGCAATAATAATCTAGCTGCTCACTCTTTTAGCTCCAGCAGTACACTTCTCCCTGGAGTCCAGATTTGCTGTGTGTGTTTATTGCCACCATTTTCAGGTCGGTCTGAACTTTATTTTCAAATCACTTGATGCCAAGCTTGTCAACAATTACTAGTTAGGTTATCTATCTCCAGTGTAATCATGTGATAATAGGTTGCAAGCTTCTCTGGGATGGGGGACGCTCAACATTCTTTTTTGATAGGAGCCTGCTGCCGTAATTTCTGAAATGGGACTAGTGAATATGAAAAGGGGTCTATAGAGGATTGAAGTAAACCTAAAAGTGACCTTAAGGAAGTAAATGTTGGGTCAGTTTGAACCATAATAGTTTATTCAGAGTCTGATGATATGCATCGTACGATGTCCATGGACGCGCAGTCTTGAACGTACGCTATTTCTTGTGCATAGGCTTGTAAAGACTGCACGTCGACAAGACTCTGAATAAACAGTAACCCTTTTCCCTGAGCAAACTTTAACCTTTTCATTCCGTGAAATGTGCATCGGAAATTTCTTGAAGGAAACTCGATTTTTATGAATATATGATAAGGATGATTGTTCAGCGAACTTTGCGTTAAGTAAATTTTAAACTGTAAAACCCAAAATGAATAGATTCTTGATTAGTTTTATGCTCAGTTTTGGAATTTAAAAGTGAAATTGATATTCTTTGATTTTTACAGCAGAGATATTTCTATTCACGATAGAATACAGATTGAGAAAGACTAACATGGGGGCTAGGAGTAAATCCAATTTGCGTTTTAATGGGATTTGCTTCTCGTTTGTTTTTTAAGCTCGGCATTTTACTTGAGCTTTGCTTTGTTTTGCCAGAGGGGAAGTGATTTGCTCGCTGATTGCTTGTCATGTATGTAACTTTGATTCCGATTTATGTCACTTCGTTAACGCAACATTACAAGTGTGGTTATGTTCTTTTAGGATTCAGCGGTAATTGACTCTTGTGTCGGTGCTAATTTCTTAATTGAATCATTTATTATACGGTGTGTGATTTAGTAGGTGTTTGGTGTTTTCTTTAGAATTGTTAACATGGTGGTAAAATTCATTTCAATCTCAATTGGAAATTGAAGACTCAATTGTGTGCAATTGTGAATGTATTAATTGACTTTGCTTTTTTTTCAGTTATGGATATTCATATTTTATGGGTAAACCAACTGATTTTTGGTAATTATAGGTAAAGATTTGAGTTCTTAAGAAGGCTCAAATTAGTTGCATGTGGTGTATTGTATGAAGCAAAAATGTCTCAAATTCTCACATTTTAATGCATATTTTAGAACAGCTTGCATTATTGAGTTTGTTGAATGGGAAATAGCGTCATATCAAGAATTGTGTAAGTTTACTCTTAAATGAAGTTCTATTGAGTAATGGCCTTGGTCTGCTCAGTCAACTGAAAAAATGAACACATTTTATCAAGAAATAAAGACAGATATGATAAATTTTCCAAGGTGGCCCATGTTTATTCCATTCAAAAACATTCTCGTTTTATGAGCAATAATCATGAAATTGGACCAGACAAAAATCCACCAAAATATTTGATAAAATATAACATTGGTGATATCTTACAAATTCAATTCATGGACTATAAAATGCTTTCTTTACATTCTTTCTGACTATCCGTTAAACCTAAGAAAATTGCATGCAAAAATTGGTTGGTGTGTTTTTTCTGGGACACCCTGTATCAGTAATGAGGAAAGTATGTTTTACCTAAAAATAAAAAGAAATATCACAATCTCTCATGCGAAACTGGAATATGAAATGATTGCCAATCAAACCATAAATGGATATGTTTTAAATATTTTATCGGAAATTGACCATTTGTGTTTGTTGTTTACTTTCATGTGTTGGATGGAACGGAAATTTGTGGAAACTTAGTGGTGCATAATGTAGTGGAATTTTGATTGCTTTTATGGCATAATTTGAATCGTGAAAAGCCATGTGTCTCTTGGTTGATGGATTAATCTGTTTAATGATGTTTTTAATCATGTTTATAGTTTTAATGGTATTATTCATTTATTTTTGACAAATTGACCTGAAAAAATGTTTTTAATCATTTTTATAGTTTTAATGTAATTTTTTTAGTTATTTTTGACAAATTGACTTGAAAAAATTCTGACAACTTGACTCTGCATGGGGTTTGAAAATCTGAAAAGATCCCTTATCCTAGACCTCTTACATAACCACAAGCTTTAGAAAATACATTATTGGCCTACATTTGTACTTTTGTGCCTTTCTTTTTGATGGTTATGAACATCATGAAACATTACTGCAGGATTTTTATTGAACTTTTATCATGGTTGTTTGTTTGTTTGTTTGTTTTGCAATTGTTATTTGTAAAACATAGCCTTCCAAAATCCAGGCAACAGATTGTACATTTTCCAAGAATGAACATTCTTGGTGCTGGCAAATATGATCACTAACCAGAACTAAGTTTATTGTCTGTGTTGCGCCGCACAATTACAAACAATGGAAAACGAGATAAAGCACACGGCATATGAGTACAGCCAATGGATATGAGGCCTTGGGGACAATGGAAAATTGAACAAGGGCACACGCCACATGGGAACAGCCTATGGATACAAGGCCTACAACCTGTTGTTCTTGTGATTGTTGCCTTGCAGACATGGCCTTGTATCTCTCAACCCTTGAATTACACCAATTTGAAGATCTTTGGTTAAATCTCTGGACCTTACATGACTAAAATTGCTACAGTGGAAACTTGTTAACACAAAAACGCATAACCCGTAAAACCACATAAACTTTTAAACCCTGACTTTTTCCTATTGTTTTATCATGTATTTTTCATGTTTAACACAAACGAAATAGTATGAGATTCGCTTAAGTCGAAAGCAAGTGACCATCCCTACTCTACATTTTATATTGCGTTCTCGAAGGATAACACGAAAAGTACAATCTACGTTATCTTACACATTCAAGTTTAAAAAACATTGATGATGTTTAAGAAAACATGTTGCATCATCGCAAGACCCCCCTACTTGAAAGTCGACGAGACCAATATGGCCGATTTTGATGCCGCTGCTTGGCTTGATTTTGCGCAAACTTTCATGTGTTATCAATATTCAGTCAAAATTTGACAATTTTTTTTTTCAAAGTTACATAATTTTTCCTCCGGCCAGCCGTCCCCTCTAAATTTTTAACCTTCCGCCACCACTTGTCATTCGGGGGAAACTGATGGTTGTGCCCCACCACTCAAAAAATTCTGGGCACACCACTGTGTCTACCGTGTAGACTGTAGACACTTCAGGATCATGGAAAGGTTTCTTTACCTTATCTTTTCCATGCATAACTTTATTCATTAATAACTTCTCATAAATGAGTTATGTTTCATAAAAATTATTTTGTATATGACAAATAATGGTATATCTGAGTTCTTTATAATTAATGACAACAACCTTTAGATTACATTTTATGATTTTCTGTTCACCAAAATCATGAAAAGTACATTTAAAATGCAAACTACAAGTGTAGCCATCTGAGTCCGCTAATGAAGATATTTACTGTAAGCTTGTCTTAATATTTCATTAAGAGTTTCGCCTCATTAAGTATAGGGCTTCATAGATTGATTTTTATCTCATTTTTCTTTTTTATTTTTAAATTCAAAATCTTAAGAATCAATTTATGCCTGGATATATTGTTTTTGAAATCATTTTCAATAATATTAATCACTTTCTATAGTGAATGGTTGGATTGCAATCAAATTGATTTGATATTAATTCTGAATACTGATGTACTGATGATACATTAATTATGTGCATCTATTTCATAAAGACACTTGTGGCCTAGTGGTATATTAACCCTAATGGATTTCGAGTCTGGAAAAGGGAATGGTGAAAAACGCATGTTTCCATCTATGATTCAAACCTGGGACCTCCCGCAAGTGAGTAATACCCATAGCAAGCCTGCGCTGAGTCGCTGCCCGGGCAGCAATATGGTCCCTGTAAATAACCACTGTCTGTGACCCATCCCTAATTCACTAAACCATGACCTGACCTGACCCTTACTCACTAACCATGACCTGACCCTAACCCTAACCATGCCCTAACCTTAACCTTAACCTTACCCTTACCCTAACCCAAAAATTGTGCATGGGACCTAAAGTATACTTGGTCCTGTTGTTCTTTCTTAGCCCCATCCCCCCTTTTATTTTGTTGCTTGTCTGTTTTGAAAAGCTCAGTTGGAAAGGTTTGGGTGTAGCTTTTCAGTCTCAAAAGTCAGTTTTGGTTGAATTGTGACATGTTACACAGTAACTCTCAGTATTTGAAGCCTGGCTTTGCCACTGGATCCCTCCAATCAGTGGCGTGCCCAAAGGGGGGCTGGGGGCATGTGCCCCCCCCCCCCCCCCCCCCAGTTGTTTGATATGTTAGTCAGGGGGAAAAGTCTATTTGGGGGGCTTGACACTAAAAAAATAGAAAAAGAAAGGGAAGCAGGAAAAAAATCAAAAGAAAGAGAAGACAAATAGTTTGAAATGTAATAAAATCGTTGAAAAGATAACGTGTGCACTTGTGAGACTTTTTTTCTTTGCTTGTGAGTTTTCAAAAGCTACGTCAATAGGTGTTCTGATGCTTGTGACCTACCACTCAGAAAATCCTGGGCAAGCTACTGCCTCCGATGGCTATGCCACTGGTGTTTTTTCTCTTTCTTTACAATGTTAGAAATGTTTAAGATAAATTATTAAAAGTAATGAGCAGATTTATGGAAAATGTGAATAGTTTTTATTTCAATTGGTGCAAAACATTGAAATTAAATGCAGGCAATCTATGGATAAAGAAAATATGAACTTAAAATTAAAAGTAAGTATCTAATAGTCTTTTCACAAACATATATATTTAATTAAATAAATATCAAACTTTATCTGGTTCTTAGGTTTTCAAATTAATTTGAAACATAATGAAAAATGTTTAAATCAAAAACCTATATTACTAATTATTCTAATGGTTTGAAAAAAAAAAGAATTGAGAATGTTCTGTCCTTAATTTTGAAAATAATTACTTTTGTCCTTATGTAAAGGTGTAGTCAACAGCTTAGACTATGGTCACAATACTTTGTATGAATAGTGTTTAAGTCTCCTGAGTTAGGTGGGAGTCTCTCGCTCTTAGGTAGACCTCCCGATCGTGTAGCCGTATCTCCATCTTTTGAAAAGAAAATCTCCCAAATTGAAAAAAAAAAATCTACCAGGGTGTCCTGCTTGTATATTACAGACCGTTTACGCGGTACATTTTGTCAAGAAATTGAAAATGAGATCATTATGTAACACCTGGGTTTTTTGTTTTTGTTTTTTGCTTTGCAGTTTTCAAAACCTATGTAAAAATGTGGGTGTACCTTTTGGGCCTCATATGTCAATTGTCCGTAGTAAATTTAAGTGAATACAGAAGTCTCCCGCATCAGAATTTGAAAATGTTGACAGGTATGTTTTGATGTTGATTTGGACCATAAAATCATTTTTTTTTGGCGAAACTGCGTCCGCAGACCATAAGAAATTCATAAACAATGGTTTTAAAAATGTCTGCACGTCTAATGCCATTAAAGTCCCACTAGTAGTTGCTTGCATACATTTGCAATATGAACAGCTATGGACAGCAATTTGTTCTCGCTTGCGCCAGGTCCCCTTGAGGTGGCCATCATCCATTGTCATTGTTCTGGTCCTGTGAACATCGATGCTTGACAATGCTTGGTAGTTGGATGCCGATTGGCACAACCATGGAAAAATGGCACAACCGACCATTGATGGCACACACGTCAAGGGAATGGTTACAAATTAAATGAAAATACACCAAGTTGGAATCATGGTTTTGGTATGACAGGGTGGAGCTATAAATCTATTGTAGTGGTAAAGATTGATTGTTTTGAAATATGAGATTCAATGAGAGAGTGGGAATAAAAGATAGAAAATTGATTCTTGAGGGTGCAAAGTTACTCATCCTGTTACTCCACCCTGGAGATGTACGAAGGATACAGCTTATTATCTGAATTATTATTATGATGTTGAAATGCTATCAGATGTTAGACTACAGATGTTTAACTTCTTTTTTTAATATGAGAAAAAGTACAAGATATTTGTTTGTTTGCTTATTTTTTTATTCTTATCAATGCTGGGTCATTGTTCAGAGGAAATGTTATGTATTCCTCTGTTTTTTATTGTTAATTTTTTATATCTGAATTTTCCAAAATCTCACAATTTGTATTTTTTTAAACTGTTATGGGAACATTTAAAAATCAAATTCTGCACTTGCTATCCTAACAGATTTACCAAATGAAGCCAAAACAAGTTGGGTTAAAATCAGCATATAGGGGGCCTAATAGTAAACAGGGTTCGTGCAGTCATGTTAAACTTGAAGAATTTCTCATGATTTCCAGGCTTTAACAAATTATGGAAAATTGTTAATATGTCAGATATCATTGAAAAGTCATGGAAATTTGACAAATTGTGCAAAATTGTGATTCATGTATTTTGGAAATTGTAAAAAGAGAAATGAATCTCACCAACGTTTAAATCTGAAGAATTTCAGCCCAAATAAGTGATTGTTCTTATTTCGTCAAGGAAAAGTCATGGAAAAAGTAATGGAATTTATGTCTGATTAACTGCACGAACCCTTCAGTATATATTCAGATGTTTAGGTACTCTATTTTTGCAAACTATTTAATAACCATCAGCAATCTTCCCAGAAATCTTCAAAGACAATACCTGTGTAGTGCACAAACCGGGGAAGGTGCCGTGGAGGTATCACTCCACTCTCAAAACAAATTTACAATTTACAAAATAGCATCAAAGAACCTCAGCGTAAATTGCCCAAACCCAAACAAACCCTCATAATATTATTTTTCAAATTAAAAAACTATAAGAAATGTTAACAAAAAAAACAAAAAAAACACTGATATTAGTTTAGGGTCAGTCAAACAAGACACATTTCTTTCAAAAGATACACTATTTGAAAATACAGCCCCTCGTCTGAAAAATTCTGACTATTGGTCCGCCTCCGACAACAACGCTTAAAACTATCCATTTCTAAATCAAACAAGGGACATAATCTGTAGATCTAGACTCCACAATGCAACCTCCCATCCTCTAAGACACCAAACTTAACATTCCCCATATAGTTTTGTTTTAAGATATCAATTTCAGCACTTGTGTATACACTTATACAAAGTGTCAACTAACCCTCCTTAAAAACTCTCCAGACAATATCAGCAGACCTTGACTTGCAAAATTGATTTGATCTAAAAGATACCACCAGCCTGAGCAAGCATGCAACCTTCCAAGACGTTTCCGAGACGTTAATCAAACATCTCAATGCGAGCACTCATCTTGCGTTTAAGTACATGAAGTGTAAACTTGTCGTTCTTCAAGTGCCACTTAACTTTTCCCTCTCTAAACAAAGGAAGTGTCACTGCTATTTAAGTAGAAACCCGAGCCGTGATTTTATTACCAAAGTTCAACAAGACGTGGATAACATGACTTTTTATCCGATAATCTTTTGGGTTATTCCAAAGCACGATGGTAAACTCCCAGGTTACACTTGTGAAAATATTTGCTCAGTCATTTATAAATCCATTACCGTGAATCCTGTGGTCATTGGTCTCTCGTTATGATTGCGATATTACAATACCAGCCTGGTTTCGATTCCAGGGGGGGGGGGGGTACTTAGTACAAAAGAGGTATGGGAATTGGCGCAAATTCAGGAAGCAAAATCAGGCTCTCTGGTATTTCAATCGCTCTTTTTTTCTTCGCAAAATGTGGTATTTTAATTGGTTCTCTTTTCAAAATTTTCTAAAATTGAGCCATTTGCCGCAAATTTCAAATTTGACAATTCTTTCTCAAAACCTTACAGAATTTCGCCAATAAAGTGTAAATTTGGGCAGAAAAAATGTGGCATTTGATTAAGTGTGACTCAAAATTTGGAAGATTTGGTATATGGATGGGTCCCTTTTTCTTTAAAATTGGTATTTGGATGGGTGGCTTTTTAAATTTTCCAGAGGCACGTCCCTACCTAAACCAAATTTGAAAACCCCCACTCCCGGGTTTCGATTGCCTGTGACAATTCAAAGGGAAAGAAAAATGAGAAAAGTTAACAAGTGTATTTTGATAGAAATATGAGGATTGTTGCATATGACATCTGGAGTGGCCCCGTGAGCACACCGTACGTGATGTAGACCAGAGTACGTCAAGCTCTTCCTCGTATTGAGACAGATATGTTTCCTTTTTTGTGATTAACCAATTTCATATTTTGTTGACTTTATATATAGAAACAAAATCTGACTTTATTTCATGGTTCTGTTCATCTGTTTACAGATGCATCTGTTTAAGTATTGGTAAATTCTGTCAATCAAATTTGGGGTGCAGGTCGATATTCCGACATGTCATTTCTCCGAACGAGTTTTGTTCTGAACGGTTAAAGTCCAGAAAAGTTAAAGTTAAAGAAAAGTTAAAGTTAAAGAAAAGTTAAAGCTACTATAAATGTTTTAAACACAAGTTAAATCCACTACAATAATGAAAAGACACAATTCACTAAGCATCATACATTCTGAAGTACATCATCATGATCCGTAACATATCTTGATTATGTTTGTGTACCTGCTTCCTTTAAAATGGAAATGTTTTAAAGTTATTATTTGAACAAAAAAATGGTTTCAATTCATTTGTCATATTATTCATATCTTTAAAGTGAGAGCAGCCTAGACTGTTTGTCTACATGTATGTTGTAGACAATTGTAATAATGAGATTGGAGACACCCCTCGTGCTATCAGATGCATTGATCTCATATGTGACCGGTCCATCTCAAATGAGCTGTAAAGGCAGCAAACTTCATTTGCGCTACAGATGAAAATTTGCCAAAACAGATTCACGATCCTTTTGCTTACTTCAACACACCAGCAAAGTTTCATTTCAAGAAAAAGATCGGAAATATGAAATAAATCTGTATAGTTTAAGGACAATCAACAGAAAATATAGGGCTTACTGATCTTGGAACGCATTTATCTCAGTTATACATGTTATTCCTTGACAACATTTGATGGACCATAACTTGACTACTAGAAATCGAGTGAAGTTCATTGAGGTGTCATGTTAATCCTTAAAACATGGTCTTGCAAATATTCAAAAAAGTGTAAATGGCTAGACACTACATTTACGGCTTGTTGTTTCTCATGTAGTTGCTTTAAACATATGTCATTTGCCGTTATCGGGACAAAACAATGATTAAGCTGCATTAATAGTAATTCATTATCAGAACAATTTTGTTAAGGACTCAGTCACACATCACCATATAGAACCCAAACGTACGAATAACATACACGTTTTTATTTCGATTACCAAACCAGTGTATGTAAGGGTCAAAACATAGTCGGCCTTCAAAAAAAATTTCGCTACCAAACATTTGGTTGTGAGGTCAGAATGACGATTGACTTCAAATAAAATAACTTCAACACTGAGTTGAGACCAAAATAAAACTTAACGCTAAATTGCACATATGTTGAATTGCCATATACCTTGCTTCAAATGTTAGTTACCGGTTTATTTCTTTTCAAAAAGAGTCTGAGGAAATAAGCCATTCAGGAGAAATTGAGGACTTTTGTGGAACATAAACCATTTCATAT
>JXSR01S050579.1:4406-14949 GCA_000969725.1 Ophiothrix spiculata
TTGATGGGTTTTCTTTACTAATTTCTTTCCAAACTTTACGGCAAATTGAGCAAATTGGAACATTTTTTCACACAACTTGAGAAATTTTGTACCAAAATGGCACAAATGGCAATAACATGCGATTTTGAATAAATGTGACTCAAAATTTGGGCAAGTTGGTATATTGATGGGGTCCCGTTTTCTTGAAAATTGGTATTTGGATGGGTGGCAAATTTTGCAGAGGCACATCCCTACTCAAATCTTACTCAAAACAAATTTGAGTACCCCCAGGTTTGTATGTTTTCTCCCTTGTTTGAATGCGTACTCCATGCATAATACATCGTCACATCAAATATCATTATTATGCGTTACTTTTTTGTTTAGATATGAATTTACTACATTTGTGAAAAGAAATCATGTTAATTTGTAAAACAAACTTGAATTCTGATTGTTAATATATCTAATTGCAACATCGCTACCTGACACTTATGTTATGAATACATTGAGATGATATGATCAGTGTTAACAAGGAAAACAGATTTATCATTTATCTATTGTGTAAAAATCACTTGTCATAATTGAGAAAAACATTGGATTGGCAATAATTTGAATATGGAATAACATGATCTTCAATCACTTGCAAATAGAATGTGAATACTTGTGATATTTTAATAAATTGTAAATTGAATATGTTGTTAAACTGGTTAGAAACCCTATGTTTTAATATTACATAGACAGGAATATGACAAAATAATTCATATTTATTTATGCAATTTAATGCTTTTTCGTGGTTAACCAAAAAAAAAAAAAAAAAAAGAAAAGAAAAGAAAAGGCTTGTCACTTCTTTATTATTATTTATTATGCAGTAATAATGTATTAAATTAATAAGAACCTAATTGCACTGACTTGATTTCAGGCTGTCAAGATTTTTTCTGAAACTCTGGCCTTTCTTTCAAAATAAGGAAAGTTGGCTTTTCAACAATCAAAGATGACTTAAGAAAACAAAGATTGGAGTACTACGCCATCTGAATAAGTGAAAGTATACATGATTATACAATCTCTGAAGAGAAACAGGCTGGGGGTTTGGGAGGGGCTATAAATCTACACAATGGGTACTAGAGGCTTGGTACAGTCCAAAACAGTCCTTAATAAATGCATTTTTGTTTTCAATGTGGTTTGGAGCAAGTCTTGTTTAAAGTGTTTTTGTGTATGTGTATGTTTTCTTCTCAATTTACGGGGTTTTGTTATCTTATTTTTGTTTTCTTATGAGTGTGGAACTAGTTTTGTTTGAATAGGGTATGTTTACTTCAGGCCTACCTGGCCTTTCAAGCATGTCCTCAATATCATGTGTTTTTTGTGTGTGTATTTGTGAATTTGATGATATTAAAATAAAGTTGAAGTTGAAGTTGAAAAACCAACCTCCAAATAGGTCCAGAAACATGTGCACATAAAAAGTTTTGAGGAAAAATGATACCACTGTGAAATAAAGACATTGGCATAGGTTTTATATCTATATACCTATAGTTGCTATATAGGTAATCAAATTTTTAAGCCACGATGGGCCTTGGATGACAATACTGGTCCCCAGATTGTTTTACAAACCAACTTTTCAAGCACCTGTCCTTCCACAAAATTGATTGAGCACACCCGGCCGACCGACCATTAGGAGCTCGCTATAGTTTCCATTACTCAAAGCATGGCAAGATCATCTGTTTAGTTAACATCCACCCAGCTTGGCATTGATGCAGATGACACTTGACAAGATAACTTGTGAGCGTGATGAGGATGCTCACAAAACAGTCCAATAAAACATCACGCAGGTGCTGATATTTATAGGATGAATTTATAACTTCCTCTATTTTTCAAATATGTTCAAAGCATATAAATATATTTTCAATCTTTTAATTTTCCAGAATTATGTACATTGTAAATCACAAGAAATTTGCTAAAAGATTAACAGGTAGACAAAAGATTCATTCAAACACATATTTTGCAGTACAGGAGTACCAATACAAACCAGAATAGACAACCATTTTTGCTACATCTTCATCTACACGGCCTGCCCAATTGGACGACCGCTTCCTTTAGCATCTTCATTAAGATGGCTTGCATGTGGTCAGTATGTGGTCAATATTCTTGACCACTTTGCTTAATGATAGAAGTCATTTAGCCAGTCATCTTGCGATATAGCAATAAAACCGATCATGGATGACTAAACAAAAGTTAGCATATGGAAATGAGAGGATTGTCAGCTAAACTAGCCGGAACACACTGCATAAAATTCAGATACTGTTTCCCATTACAAAGTTGCCCTTTAGCCACTTTGAGTGTGAACAACATACTCATTGCAGATGCTAATCCGCAAGTAACGAATACAGCTCAAGTATAATTCAAATTAAAAGCTTATAAAATTTCCACAAATAGATTTGATTAAGCTTAGACCATTCCTGGTGAAAGACAGAGACTTCACAGGAGTCTAAACAAAGGTGCGAGGAACAGTGTGGGAAGAAAATGCGAGAAAATGGCTTAAAGCATGAATTATACATAGCCCAAAAGACGTGCTGATCTCTACATTCAAAATGAGTTCTGAGTTAACGATGGGCTCAGAATTATAGGATACAGCCCCTATTTTTGTGAGGTACCTGATGTAAGAAAGACATATTTCCTTAGAATAAGGTGGGAAAAAAAAGGAAGATAGATATATAGAAATGAGAGTAATGAGATGGGTGTCAAAAAATAAAAATAATAAAGGTACAAGACAATTAATTCACCTAAATAAGAAGAGGGTGGAATAAGAAATCGACAAATGCAACCGAGGAACAAGAAATCGACAAATGTAACTGAAACAAAGTTGAAATCTTTAGTATCTCAATGGTATGAAACAAGAAGAAAATGGAATTAAAGTTCCTTATGCTTATGGGAGATGCAAATGCAACAGACCTGCAAAGTTGAGAACTAAGTGGATAAATGCAAAGCAAGACAACATAGGTGTATCAGTATAGTAGAAATTTAAGTGAGGAAAAGCAAAAGATATGCGACAGGTGGGTTTACAACTCCAACCTACCTAACCAGATACGTAGCAGGCAGTATCGCACACTTGCAAATGTGTGCGATTAAATACAAGTTTATTGACATAGGCTAAACAGCGCGTAGGTTATAACAATCAATTACACGTTCAACCGACCCTCAAGTAAAGATTTCACTGACTTTTGCCATTTTGAAGGCAACCTGAATGTGCTTCGTAAACACTCTTGACTCTGATAAGACAAAAAAGCCCTGCAGATTATTATCTGTTATATTGACAACACATGTAGACGGACATTCAACTTTTGCCAGCCATGCTATAAATGAATATGCATGATGTATACACTTCTTTACATAATATGATGAAAAACAGGGAAATTACACTTTAAGTGTCCCTTTTCAAAGCCTCCCTTAGATGCTTTGACTTCAAAATTGCAATTTGAGACGCAATATCCTCCTGGTTACAATAGATGTGGACAAGCACGGTCTGCGTAGGCTAGCTCGGGATATTGGAATCCAATTAAAGCTTCAAGACTCCATTAGATGAAACCTTCTACACTTTACCTGACAATTTTGGTCAAATTAAATTTATCTTTGGTCTGGGTTGTTGTTGTTGGGAATGCCTTTGTCTTAAAAATGATTTGTTTCAAGTATATAATCAACCTTTTCTCTGTACCAAGTAGGCTTATTTTAAAAACATAATCTGAAAGACATTGGATGTTTGGAATGACCATTGCTGAAATAGATGCAGCATGGTTACATTTTTCCCAGTCAGAATTGGCCTACATCATTTTGACCAACAAATCCATCCTTTCTCCCTGATTACTATACTGGCTCTACCATTGATTCTGTTTGGTTGATTCAAAGACATTTTGTACTTTTAGAATATCATTCTTATTTACAAACTAAATAATCAATATATTTAAAGGTACAATTTATGATTCTGATGTGATGAAAACCTTGCCCCTTTTCCATGTAATTGAAAAGAAGAATGCACTAAATGCATACTAAAAATTCCATTTGATTCTGATCATTTGCTTTCATATTTTTAGACTTTTATTATGGTGAATGTGTTGCAATAACTGTTGGGGACACACTTTCTCAATTTTCTCAAAAATACAAATTACATGTGCAAGAATTATTTTGGATTTGTAACATATCCCAGTCAAGGATTCATTATAAGCAAAAGATTTTGATTTTGATAAAGGTGATCTTGAGGATGAAATGTGCATGTGGATCATGAATTGGCCCTTTAAAATGCAAGACAAAACTCATCAATGTTACAACATTATCAAATTATCACGTACACTTTTGTATGGAAGCTATTGTGCAACTTATACTACAGCTCAGACTACATTATTTTGGATACTATATTCCATCGAAATCTAACATTAACTATAACACAAGCTTGATATTTTGAAACGGTAAGCAATACCCATGACATTTTGTTTATTATGTCAAGTTCCCACAAATACTTCAAATCAGAGACATGTAATCCATATGTAAACATGAATTAGATGAGAATACAGGATAGAGTTAACATACACACCGATAGCGTCAAACCTGTTAACGATAAGGTGAATCTTAGCCGGAAATATTGCTTCTTCTTTACTGTATCCTAAAGGCCAGACACCTGCGTGATTCATTCTGGTACTGGGGTGTTTCCGCACTCATTTTATCAATGAGCCAGTTAATTTACTGTTTGGTATGGACCGGTTTGGTTGAACACAGCCGCTAGCTAGCAAGATATCATATCTATTGTTTTCTGCATATAAGCTCTTGGATTTCAATAATAATGGGTATCATATAGATTGATGTAAAGCTATGCAATTTATTACTCTTCCATGTGTCTGAGACAAGATTCTTACCGTCAAGGGCACGCTTTAATTGATTCAAAGCTATTTTGAGTGATTTTTATGACTGGTGCACTTTCAAAATGAATACCGCAAACTATCTATATGTTATCAAATATTGACTAATAGCTTTATTCGCTCGTGGCTGAACATTGAAAAAAGTGATTGGATAAGAATGGTACTTATTAGTTTTTAAATTTAAAGAATTATCAAAATAAAACTATGCATACGACTTTGAATGCGTTGTGATTCATTTTCAATGAAATTGACAGAGATTCAACCATTCTTTCTACAATTGTTTTTTTTTTTAATTTGTGGAAACGTTTCGTTTGAATGGAATTGTAAGTGGTGTAGTCCTAAAAGCATCAATAACTGCAAAAAAAATCATTGGTAACCTAGATGCAGAAAAAAACATATTTGTTAAAGATTAAATTTTGTAAATAAATATAAAACCTAGAGCAAATGGAAACTTGTGAAGAGGGACATGGCTGAGTGATCAGTTCTGATTAAAACTATGGACATCTAGCCTGGCTACCGTGGTTTGAAGGCACATGCCTTGAAAACCAAAGGCTCTGTGGTTGATTCTCAGGCGAGATATATATGTCTTCTTTATCATTATCTAATATATGGCAAAGCTGAAAAATCTTTATAAAATAGAGATGACAATCACTCCATGAAATGTTATCGCAAAACACTGCCACACTTTGTTTCCTTCAAATTCCATCACATAACTACCCCATTCATCTCCTCTTATATAGTCTGGTTTTTATATTCTTACAATTCGCACCGATCGAAATTCACTAATTACATAAGACAACTTCATACCTACGCAGACAAACGAACGCACACATTCCATCCAAACAAATCTAAACCCGCATCCATCTTTGGATTTGACAAAGGTTCAGACAATGACCTGCTTTTGAAAGGCAAGTATTATTTAATGTCCACTCTATCTACGCTGGAGATGGAACACGAGAACTCAATATCCTCTTACGACAATACAACCATCAAAGAGTGGCCAGCCTCAACTTTTGTCAACAATGTGCCATGTTGGAATATTAAAGAGTGAAATACACACACAAGTCCTATCTTGTCCCCCATTCAATTCCCCCTTCACCATGGTTTATTCCTGCATTGAAAATCATTAAAATTTCATGTACGGAAACCTATCCAAGGGTGTATATTTGCACCAATGAGTATCCAATATCAATGCATGTATAAAGAAAAAAATGTGTGAGTGGTGGTGCGAAAAGAAAAACATGAGAATACATGTTTTGTTTTCAGCTTTTTGTATTGTCTTAACTTTCAACTGATGTTATTTTTAGGAGGAAATACGTAAGCTTGCATGTGACAACAGAACCTCAGAAGCCCTTGACGACATGCATTATCAGGCAATATGTCATTGCATAGGTTATCTGATAAAAAACTTAATGAGAAGGGGAATGAGAGGGGGGGGGGGGGGGTAAGGTAAGAAATCTTTGGCATAAGCTTAAGACGGCAACTTGGAATGTTATGAGGCTGTATGATGAATGTTTTGACACCAGAGGTAACAGCCTAGCTTTAGAATACCTCCTGAAAATGTGTAAAATTGAAAACAATTGGCTAAAAATCCTCAAATTCAACAGAATTGGACACAAATTTCTTGAATTCAGACACAAAATCTGAACATTTGCACCAAAATAATTTGATAATTTTTGTGGGGATTTGGGTGATCTGGTAAATTGAGGAGTCCTTTTTCTTGTATAAATGTATTGCACTTCCAAATTTTCCAGGAGCACAGAAACCAAATTTGACACAGCCCCAAGACCAACAATCTTTTGGTATCTATAAATTTGACTTGACATTATTGTTATCATTATCATTATCGATAGAGTATAAACATACTGATCTCCCCAAAAAAGACAACAATTTCAAGAAGATTATAACTGTACGGGTGGTTTATGTACAATTGCTGATTGCAAACAAGCAATCCAATTGTAGCCCAATCCAATGTAATATGTTGTTGCAATTGCAAACAGCTTGCAGACAATGCACACCTAAGACATCATACAGGTAATATGTTCAGCCAACTTAAGCTTGTCTTGATAGAATGTAATAAAGGAGTAAATCACACAGAATTAGTAGCCCAGGGATCCACATCCACAGAGTGTTTACTGTAAACATGCAAACTAAATTTCTTGTGTCACGTCATCCATTTCTATCAATAATCACATACTATCAGAGTCTTTATAGCTTGCAAAATCAGTATTCTCCGTAAGATTGAAGTATTTTTAAGCACAAATGGTAAATCATAATCCCCCAAAACTGCACTTGTTTGAATTGAATTTTTTCTTCTCACAATTTCCTTTGAAGGATTTCTTATCCTTGCCAATCTTCTCTAATTCTTTTTCTTCCAACTTAAACCAATGTTCTAAAGGTATACTCTAATATACAGTTTACACAGTACGATCATGATGAATTATAACAACTTTTCTCCAAAATGTCTGGTTTATTTTAATATCCCGTTTATCATTCCAATGTGACAACTATCAGTTTATCTTATGTGGAGTACTGTGGTGCAGTGGTTAGAGCGTTATCGTGTGGTGGGTTCAAGTCCCGGTGCAGCCATTGCAGTGATGAGTCCTTGAGCAAGATACTTTATTCACAATGTTCCTCCCCACTCAGGTGACAGAAATGGGCTAGGTTAAAGTTACTTTTTTTTGGAGTCGCTCGTCATTTTGACGTAATGAACAAATGTTTGGAAGCAAAATATTTGTTTGGAGGCCGACTATAGCCTAACTCTAATAGAATGTCTTTTATATACAAAATGTCCATAATTCAACTTTTTAGACCTGAATTACACCCAGTCCTGATAGTCAAAATTTGCCTTGAAATGAACAACATAACATTTTTCTTTTTAAGCAGCATCCCCACCTACATGATTTTGCACAAAGCTTCAAGCAAGCGTAAAAACACCAATAAAAGATTTAATACCTACTAACACTTTGCTTTAATTCAAAGTTCAAAAATTCTTTTTGACATTTTCTTCACACACTCAACTAAATCCTTTTGAATTAGCTATTATAAATCCCATTTCATTTCTCAAATAGAAATGTTTAATCACATATCTAAGAGATATCCACTTTAATGAGTCATGATATATACTAAGGCAGATAAAACAAACTGTATCACGGGTCGTTTATGATGTATGACATATTGCATTAATGCACAGATGAGTTTTATGAGATATGATATTTCTTTCAGCTTATTCTCTCGTGATGTGTTTTCAAGATTCCTTTCAATTCTTCCTGATATTTTATTGATATACCGCATTTTAAGCTTTTAGATATTGACAAAGCTTACATATTCATGTATCATACAAAGACTACAGATGCACTCTTCGATAGCTAACGTCAACATTAAGTTTGCAAAAAAGAAATACATGCATGTGTGTATAGGTCCCATCTCCAAGATAATGGATCTAGACCATTTTACAAAACACAATGTGTGAACAAGTGTTGCGACCTTTATAAGCGTTACAATGTGTGCGCATGATGTAAGTTGCGCATATAATTCGACTGTATTGTACGCATAACAGAACTGTAGGTTTATGGTAGATGGTAACACTTTGGAATCCAAGCTCCCTTCCAAAAGATAACTACCTACGACTTCATGCGGGTTGTCAATAGCTGCCTGATGACTCCCCCATTGGATTGTAAGACCTACACTCAGGCTACAGTAAGGTTGTTGGTGCTAGAATCATAATCATACAAAGATACCTACCTACGACATCATACGGGTTGTCAATAGCTGCCTGGTGGCTCCCCATTGGATTGTAAGACCTACGGCAAGGTTGTTTGTACTAGAATCATAGTCATACAAAGATACCTACCTACGACATCATACGGGTTGTCAATAGCTGCCTGATGACTCCCCCATTGGATTGTAAGACCTACAGCAAGGTTGTTGGTGCCAGAATCATAGTCATACTGCAAGAAAAAAGAACATACATAAGAATTGTTAAAATATTGCAAATGTAATGAAATGTTTTATCAATAACTGACATATGGAGAAAATTGTACAATTATTGAATGCGGTATTTATTCACAAGAACAAGATTTATCACATGTTGATGTAATAGAAAGCAGCGAAAGTTAACAATCATAAATCATAGTATAGATGAGTGAATACGGAAGGATTTATGTTATACAAAATGCTTGTAAGCGTCCATCGGTATTACCAATTGATTGCGTCGGTGTCCATTGAAACCCAATAATATTTATTAAAATTGTGCAAAGTTTGCTGCTAAAAGTAATAAAGAGTCTATTCATTCAGATTTTACCAGAAATCATTACAGAGCTGGCCATTTTGATCTTGGTTTTATTACAATTAGAGGTTCAAAGGGACAAGCGAACCACGACTCAATGATTTATTCTTGCTTCAAAGATATGATTGAATTTTCATGAGTATGTTACAAAAAATATCAATGAACAACACAGATGCACAGTAAGTAATAATCTATACATGTTGAGTTTTTTTAAACTGCTGATTTTATGAAATTTGCATGAACCATACACATGAAATATAACAATTCAGAAATGTATAGACCTACCTAATTACACAAGAGATTTTTATGGATACATTTAGAACTTTGCTAAACTGAATACCTCCTCTCGTCATCCCGGGAAGTCATCAATATAAATGTTTAAAATAAAAAATGTCCCATGAAAACTCTTACTACCATCAATTTGTGAAACACAGTGCAAAATTAAAGATGTTATAATATTATTTTCAATATGATGATGTAACTTACAAACTTGTAAATTGATATACCTATCTTGGTCAAGAGCTAAATGAATTCACATATGCTTTGCTGCTTTATATCCCATTCTTCCATACATTTGTTCCAAATCATCAGTTTGGCTACTTATGATCATGTGATCCTGATGAGCATGCATGTTATATAAGTCATAAAAATTCTATTCATTACAACAAGTTCCTTACAATCATCTAAAAAGTAAACCAGTCAAGAAATTGTTTTCAAAATCATTTCCTAACTGTTTCTATGATATTCTTGTCATATGTGTACCGCCGCGGCAAAAGGGTCCAGTTGTCGACTCCTACATGTTGCTCATTGTAGCATATCTGATGTATACAAATACCATACATTAGATATGCTACAAGGAGCAACATGTACGAGCCGACAACTGGACCCTTTTGCCGCGGCGGTACACATATTTGACAAGCCCAATCAATTCAATGAGAAGCAGCAATCTTGCAAATGGATCAAATATTACGATTTATGAAACAATCGGTAACAAACAAAGTGGGTGGGAGGACATTTTGACAAGATTTCTGATTAGTCTGTATTCAAATGATATTCTCACAATATTGCAATGTCATTTTGCATTCTCTCATCACAATTGGGAATTATATAAATGTTACAATTTCAATCATCATTTTCACACAAATTCAAAGCTTGCACTAACTGTCAATCAAGCATTACCTGTTTACATTGATACAATAGTACCCAAAAAAATTCAAAACCACCCTAATACATGAATTCCTTCTTGAACCATTTTAAAGGCTTATCTTACAATAAGTAACATCTTTATAAATATACTAAGTTTTCATTGAAATGAAATCAAACAAACTTATAGCAAAAGACGTGTATTATCATCATATCAATGCTGAACCTAACTTCATTT